>BRDA01000727.1:110507-122086 GCA_036984385.1 Crenuchus spilurus
AATAAAATATTCACATTTGCCATCTCCACATCATTGCATTCAGTTTTTATTCACAATTTGTTTAGTGTCCCAACTTTTTTGGAATCCGGTTTGTAGAAAAAGTGAGTTTGAAGTTTTTCTCCTCTGAACTAATTAAGCATTCTGTAGATAATCTATTTTGCATTTTTGTTTTTCTTCAAAAATGGAATGAGGAAATGCCATAATGGCACCATAGAGACCCACAAATGTTCTGAAATTGCCCTGATTACTGGTGCATTTTGTCTGTCAGTTGTGTTAACCTTGGCTCTCTGTCCTTTTTATGGCTGTAGTGGCTTCTCGTGCAGAGGGCTAGCAAATCATTCTGAAGGTACAGGATGCCAAGATGCTTGACCCACCAGGACCAGACAGCTTCCTCCCCTTTACACGTGAGTCACTCCAAGCCATTGAGAACCGAATCGCAGAGGAAAATGCCAAGAAGATTAAAGGACAGCAGGATAGAAATAATGATGATGAGGAGGAACCAAAACCAAGAAAGGACAGAGACCTTGAAGCAGGGAAGAAACTTCCACTCATATATGGGGATGTACCCTCTGGATTGTTGTGCAGACCACTGGAGGATATGGACCCATTTTACTGCAATGAGAGAGTAGGTTATAACTCTTTTTCTGTTTTTGAGAGTAATTTGAGTGGTTTTGGAGTGTAACAGGCCACTACTGCTACTCTGTCAATCTAGAAATTAATATTCTTTTGCAGTAATTTGTAGTTCATTATTTTAATGACCTGTCAATTTGCATAATGCATGAGCTGCAAAAGATTACCATGATTCTAAAACATGAACAAAACCAGCTTGAATGTGCATAGTTAAAATGTATGCCCTATTTCAAGACAAAGACTTTGACATGTTTTTCAGATTTACTCTGTGATTGTTCTGTATTAATAATTATAAGGTGTTTGTAGATCTTGACCGTAAAGGTATGTACAGTCATTCATTGAACTGAAATGTTAATAACATTTATAATTTAAAGGTTACTATTAACTCTTAGAATCTAAGACTCATCACTGCAGTTTTGCTGTAATATTCCAATGTAATTATATAATGGAATATTAAATTCTAGAGTTTTCTGGAGTCTTTTTTTATCTTCTCACACAATAGAATATTCAAATCATGGGCCCCGAGTGGCTGAGCGGACTAAGGCGCTGTCACTATGATCTGAGGATCACATGTTTGAATCCCAGGTCATGATGTTTACCATCGGCAGCCTGAGTCGGAGAGAGCAAAAATTGGCCATGCTCTCTCCGGGCAGGTAAGATGGCTACTCTCTCTCCAACACTGCTAAGTAATGTTGGCAGGCTCAGGCATTTTCCAGGTGATCCATAAGAACTGGGGATCCTGCGCTTTCCTCTGAGCACGTTGTCAGCAGTTCAAAAAAAAGGTGGTGGCTTGTCCTCACATGCATTGAAGTAGGCATGTGTTAGTCTGCACCCTCCTAGAGTCAGGAACATTACAAGTGATTGGGAGAGTCAACAAATGGCCTGGTCGATTGGCTACCAAACACATTGGGGGGAAAATCTGGTTTAAAAAAAAAAAGATTGTTCAAATCATGATGCAATATCACAAATTCTACCATACAAACGTACATATTACAAAAAATAGCTAAAATCTACATTTGTTTCAATATTATATAATTGAGAAATAATACAAATGAAATATTGCATTTAAGCTGTTATGTTCAGTGCTATCTGCAATGTCTTAGGTCATTATGACTTGTTGAACTGGTATTTAAGTTAGAAAACTGTAGAGCTTGTAGAACAGCAATAACACTAACAGTCAGCTCAACTTTTTGAATTTAAGACAACTTACTGCACTCCTTTTTGATTTCATTGAAGTTCATCCAACTCAAACTTAAGACTCAATTATTTAGACAAATAAAGTGCAACATGTAATAAAAAGCCTACTTTTTACAAACATTCTAACAACACATTTTATGTGCTTTGTTTAACACTACATTTACACAGATAGTGGCAAAGTTGATTCAAAATATACTTTATACCATTTACTTATGCAGAACTGAATATTTTTACTAAAGTATGAAGTTTGAGTTCAAAGTTAAATCAAGTTCAATTCAAGTTGTATTAGCTCAAAAAAGGAGTTCAGTAAGGTCGGCTAATTTGTTACAGTGAATAAATGTACAGCAAACTAACCTGCTATCTGAGTCGTCTGATAATGTGTATTAGCTCTATTTGTTTTTTTTATCTTTTTCCTTCTTCAGACTTTTATAGTATTGAACAAAGGGAAGACAATCTTCCGATTCAACGCCACTCCTGCCTTGTATATCCTAAGTCCCTTCAACCCTCTTAGAAGAATATCAATTAGAATTCTGATAGATTCATATCCTTTTCATATACTTCTTAAAGTAACTCTGGCCACTAAAACCAATATGTGTACTTTGATACGTGGAATTATTCAAGCAGTTTTTCTAACTTGAACGTACAGAACGAGTCAGAATAACAGCTTGGAGAACTTGATTTTTAAAAGTGTTACAACTGTGATGTCATGTTTTCCTTAACTGCCACTGTCACATTGTTCAATGTGTTAATTATGTGCACTATCCTTGCTAACTGTGCATTTATGACTTGGAACGACACCCCAGACTGGGCCAAGAATGTGGAGTAAGTCTCATTCTCATGTTCCTTGTTAATAGTTAATTGTTTAATATATTCTTTTAAATAACACTTCAACTCAATGCATGCATTGTGATTTTAACAGGTACACATTTACTGCGATATATACATTTGAATCACTGATAAAGATCCTAGCCAGGGGCTTCTGTGTAGGCAAATTCACCTTTCTCAAAGATCCATGGAACTGGCTGGACTTCATGGTTATTGTGTTGGCGTAAGTACAGAGAATTATGTATATAGAACATAACACATGTTAAAAACATCACTGTCATATTCAGTTATTTCTGTGTTTAACAATACCACCTGCACTGACCTTACATGACAAACAGGCCAATAGAAATATTATATATATATATACATTTCTATAAGTATTTGTAACATACATGCATTTTGTTTCTGTATGAAAGAGATTTCCTAAGCACAACAACATGCAAAAGTGAAATGTTATGTTGAAATATTTGCAGACTCGCATACTAAAGTGAAATCAAAAACTCATTTTATTTTAAATACTTTTTTGATAAGTACCTGAGAGGTATAATAGCATCTTTTGAGAATATTCCACTTATAGTGCTGTGCTTCAGTCTATAAAAGCATAGCTGGTTTGGCACACAATCCCTAAAGCTGTGCCAAACATTATCTTATTGATTAAGTCTGTCATTAAGTAGGTACCTACCCTAAGTGATTACTATGACATTTAGATACAAAGACTTTAGGAATCTGATATTAGACACCCATAACTGTAACTGTAAAAATCAGTATTGTATTACTAGTCTGTGACCATTCAAGGGCAGTTTTGGTCTGTAGTGTCCAAATAGTAAGATTTAACTTCATGTGAAGGCACTAACATTTCTAATAGTACTATACTGTATATCATCTCAACATGTACCTGTCAGGCTGAGGGCTGGGGAAACGAAGTGTGGACACACATGCAGAGTTTAGAAATAAGAAATTGATTTATTAAAGAAAAAACAGAGACTATTACTGAAACATAAATACTAGAAAACATAAAGGAGATATTATTAATAGCACACACACTGTAAGGTCACAATGACGAGCACAAGACTAACAAAACAAGGGCAAAATAAAAGGAGAAATTCACAGGCTACAATGGGGAACAGGTGGTTACAATAAGAAGCATGACTAGAGCAACAGGAAGCAATGACCAAATATGGATAAAAATTAACAAGGAAGTGACACAAGCAGGAAATGAAAACCAAAAAAGAAAGTGCATAAATAAACATTACCACAAGGGGGTAAAGCGTAACAGTATCATAAATTCTTTGTCTTTTGCAACTGTTAGATGAATGGTAATTAATGATACTGGTGATGGGTGAGCCTATTAGAAAATACATATATCAAACTACAGTGGTGCTTGAAATTTTGTGAGTTTCTATATTTCTGCATTAATTAATCCTTAATTTCCCTGAAGGAACCACCTAAAGGGATCAATAAAGTACTATCTATCTATCTATCTATCGATCTATCCATCTATCCATCTATCTATCTATCCATCTATCTATCTATCAATTAATTAATTAATTAATTCAACTGGACACAGGTCCTAAAAGTAGATAAACAACAAGTCCTAAAAGTAGATAAACAAAACCAAATCACGTTGACCGTAAACAGGCCCTGCAGCTGATCCAGAATGCAGCTGCTTGACTGGATTTCAGTCAGCACAAGTTCTCTCACATCACTCCGCTGCTGCGTTCACTTCACTGGCTTCCTGTAGCTGCTCACATCAGATTTAAAACCCTAATACTCGACAACAAAGCAAAAAATGGACCAGCCACTCCCTATATATTGGCAATGGTGAAGTCTGGAGCCACACCCCAAAATCCTCAAGCTTCTAGTACAGCTTGGCTTGACCTCCCATCCAAGACACGTGGAAGACTAGCAGCGAGACTCTTCTCTGTCCAAGCACTCAGGTGGTGGAATGAACTCCCACTGGCTGTTCGATCAGCAGAGTCCCTCACAGTCTTCAAACACAGACTGAAGACCCATCACTCTGTCGAGCACTTAATCCAGTTTAAAACACTTATAGTAATACATTGTAAAGCTCTTATATTGTGTATAATTGTGTATCTTTCCTTCTTTCTAGGTATTAGTGATGGTTTAGTTCTAACAGTGTCTGAACTGAAGAGTAGTTTGGACTCTAAACTGTCTGTACTAACTGAGATAATTCTCTTAATGTAAACAAAACACTGTTGTACGTCACTCTGGATAAGAGAATCTGCCAAAGGCGGTAAACCTAAACAACTCTTCTGGGGTCCTCAGAAATCTTCTTTGTTTGTGCCATGAAACACGTTGTATCTCAGCTATCAACCATGGCAAGCTGATTACTACTTGCTGTTTATCACATAGCATAATTGCTTGAACCGTAACTGCTGTGGATCCTGCAGCTGTGGACAAAAATTTAAAGGTGTAACAGGTTTGCTATTATGCTCTTATCTATGGCTAAAGACAAGAAGACTCAGAAACTTCAACCTGATAGAACATAGGTTTATGATGAGAATTAATTTGACAGTCCAAAATAGTACAGTTTTCAAATGTAAAAATATAGGAATTAAGTTACAAACCTGTGCAAGATCATTTCTATAATCCCAAAATGCTCTGTAATGTAACTTCAGCATGACCTCTGATCTCCTATTGCTTCCTCTGTCCATGTCTGTATGTACTGTGTAGATACTGTCACACCCTCTACTGTACATAGGTCACCCCCTCTCTTTCCCTTTTACAGATATGTGACAGAGTTTGTGAATCTGGGTAATGTCTCTGCCTTGAGAACCTTCAGGGTTCTCCGAGCCCTGAAAACTATATCGGTCATCCCAGGTAAGAGCAAGAGCAAAAGTCAAGAAATGACACAGTAATGTCATCCACATGGATAAATGTGTGAAGTTAACATTTCATAATTTCATGATTTATGATTTAATTATTTTAATTGTGCATATTAATATATAATCTTTTTTATACTGACAAATCTACAGTACCAGTCAAAAGTCTGGATACACCCTCTGGACATTCAGTGGTTTTTCATGATTTAAAATGTTCTACATTGTAGATTAATACTAAAGTCATCTAAACTATGAATAAACACATCTGTAATTATTTAGTAAACAAACCAGAACATGTTTATATTTGACATTCTTCACAGTAGACACCTCTTGCTTAGATGCAGCTTTCTTGGCATTTTCTCAGTCAGCTTTATGAGGTAGTCACCTGGAATGGCTTTCAGTTAACAGCTGTGTCTTGTCAAGAGCTCATGACTTGCATTTCTTGCCTCTTAATGTGTTTGAGACATCAGTTGTGTGTCTACTTTGAAGTAAAATCTAAAACATGTTTTGGTTTGTTTAACACTTTTAAGTTTACTACATGATTCATTATGTGTTCCTTCATAATCTGGATGACTTCAATAAAAATAAAGAAAATAAAAACATTGAATGAGAAGGTGTGTCCACACTTTTAAATGGTACAGTCCTTTTTTATTTGTTTTAATGTTGATAATGTTTGAATCACAATTAAGTCAAACTTAAAATTAAATATTATAATAATCTGAAATAAGCTAGTTTAAGCGATACTGATCAACCTTTAAAAAAAAAAAAACCTTAAAATGTCACGTTGTGAGTAATAATGATAAAATATGACAGTTCAGCTTTTTGAATAAAATGATGAATAACAATGAATTTTTTCATAAATCATTCTTATGTGGCACAGTGTGTAGCAGCTTCATTTTTAGAGTATATGGTGAATATTTAAGATTCATAACTTCCTTAGTGGAGATCACTTTTCTGCATAACTTTTCTCTCAATATAATGTTGTAGGATGAAAATCTGGAACAAGCGCATATATGTTCATTTCTATCACTATTATATGATCCACTAACATAATTCAAATTTTTGGTTTCTTGCAGGCTTGAAGACCATTGTAGGAGCACTGATCCAGTCGGTAAAGAAGCTTTCAGATGTGATGATCCTCACGGTCTTCTGTCTGAGTGTTTTTGCCTTGATTGGCTTACAGCTCTTCATGGGGGATCTGAAGAATAAATGCATACGGATTCCAACAAATGTGTCTATCACTTGTGATAATGGAAGAGTGAAATTTGTGAATGAATCTGAAGTTCCTAAGGAATTCGAAAACTACACCGAAGATTCATGTGAGTGTCATTACAATGGTAAAAAGATTTAGAATTTAACCCAAACTTATTATAAATCTTACCTTATCCATTTAGCTTAACCTAAACAGTTGGTTCTAATGAACTTTTCCTGTTCAAAAATACTTTTTTTTCACAATCATGCAATCATTGAACAAATGCATGGGATATTGGCAACATTTTCATTAACCCTAATGAGACATTTTGAGGCACAGCTAAATTTACAACATGCTTGTGTGCATATCATTTGTCATTTGTTATTGTCAGCTAATGTTGGCATTGTGACAAATTTGGTATTGGTATTAAGTTTGGTACATTTCCAACCTGTCTGATTAACTACAAAAAAAAGGCAGACATAGTCTAGTTAGTAGTATGGTACTTTTTCACAATATACATTTTTTGATGTGGCAGCATTCAGTTTCTCATTGAGTTAAATGCAACTGTTTAGCCTAACAACAGTTTATGCTGTATGTGCTTGCATTAGCATTGATAGGCCAATTCCTTCAAGCTATAACTCTACCTCAACTGATTTGGATGGAAAAATGCAAATATGCACAGCCATTAGGTTGAATTTTTCTTTTTGCTGTTCAGAATGTACTTGCTTTGCTGAAGTGATTGCTGTATATTCCCAGTTGTGTGACCATGCTGCCCTCAGTATAGTGCTCACCCATGAGTCATTAGGAAGCATTAGCAAGGCTTAATGTACAACTCCCTTGAGGCATAGTTTAGCATGATAGTGAAGAAGAGTTCATTGGTGGGGAGGAGCTAATAATGATTGACAGCAGCTGCCCTGGAGAGTGAGTAACTGTGTGGCAGGAAGGAGTTGACAAAGTGCTTAATGAGAATGTGGTGGAGAGGGAATTCTGTAATCATTCAGGATAATGACAGTCTTCACCAGCATTAGTGAAAGAGAGAGAGGCTGCAGAGTATGTGTAGGTGAACAATAGTGTGTGTTTGTGTGTGTGTGTGTGTGTGTGTGTGTGTGTGTGTGTGTGTGTGTGTGTGTGTGTGTGTGTGTGTGTGTGTGTGTGTGTGTGTAAAATGACATTGGGGAAAATGTGGGTAGAGAGCAAGATTGAGAGTGATAGTGAGAAAGAAAATCAAGGAAAT
This sequence comes from Crenuchus spilurus, assembly GCA_036984385.1. Taxonomy (NCBI): domain Eukaryota; kingdom Metazoa; phylum Chordata; class Actinopteri; order Characiformes; family Crenuchidae; genus Crenuchus; species Crenuchus spilurus. The sequence continues at coordinate 118,429 of BRDA01000727.1, forward strand.
ACATTCATTGGTGCTCATAGTGGAGGAAATGTGATACCAATTATAAAGTACTTTAGCCAGATACTGAGGAAAGCTTTCATGTAAGACTGAAGCTCATAGTAAGACAATGGCTGCAGACAATATTTTGGCATCATTTTGTACATTAATGTAGAAGCTGTATAAATAAGGCTGCAATATACCTAAATGTAAATATGAAAAATAGAAATATGTTTGCATATATACATAGATAGATAGATAGATATATACTTTATTAATCCCTTGCGGGAAATTCAGGTATACATCCATCTCTTATCTTGTCCACCTAATATTGGTCAGAGTCCCCAACCCCTTCACTGGGCAGAAGGCAGGGCATGGCATTCTGCTATCTTAGGACAGTGCACCAATCTATCACTGGGCAGTGTACACATATTTGTCAGAGTATTATGATGACCCTTGGAATGAACTTTGCCCAGGGTGTCACAGATGCCACGTGACAGGGTTTGCTGCATGTATAAATAATTGAGCATTCCAGTCAGCTGTAGCAGAGTGCAAAATGACCATCATGAATAAAGGATGTCATTTAGCTGATGTCCAAAAGGGCATAATAATAGGGTACTGGGTGAAGGGTGGTAGCATCTCAGACACTGCTAATGTTGTGGGATGTTCTAGAGCCGCTGTAGTGAAGGGTTACTGAGAATGTACTCCTCATACACTGAGTGCCTCCGAACGGCATAACAGTGGTGCCCCATGGGCCATTTATGTCATGTGGAAACAATGATTCTGACAAGTGGTACAGAGAAATTGATGTAACGGTTACTAGTAACAATTCTTTCTGTTTTTCTGTAGCCAATTATTACTTCATGCCTGGGAAGAAAGATGCACTAATCTGTGGTACGGCAAAGGATGCAGGGTAAGTCAATAGTCAACACCTTATTCCGCTTTATTATTACAAGCGAAATGGGAAATTTGACTGAATGTATCGTTTATGTGCTTTGAAGTTTGAAGTTTACTGAACTTCAGCACATAAAACATTCATTATATTTTTAAATGACTTGTAATTATTTTGCATTTTATATATTTTTCCCAATATTCAAACATTCCTGCAACAAAAGAAATTCCCTGTATATTATATAGTGATGAGCAGTCCAGAGTGTTTTGGTTTAATATGAAATTATAACTGTTAAGCAAGATTAGTTATTTTTTAATAGAAGCAGCCAGTACATGACAGTGTTTTCAAGCTTAAGTCAAATGAACAATAAGAGTTAACAGTAGATAGTTGTATCAACTGCTGTTAAGTCAGGTAAATCAGTACAAGTACAGTTCTCTGTTGCTTAATCCACATGTACTTTCCAACCAACCCAAATTCATAAAAGTTTACACTACTGCTCAAAAGTTTGGTTTCACCCATTAAATCTAGCATGACGACACATACCTACTTTTCTTTGGGAAAACAAATTTTGTGTTTTAGCAATTTTGAGACAATGATATAACTGACAGTGATTATAACCCACAAACTCTGTTCTCAAGGGTAGAAGCGTGAGGACAGAGTTTTTTAACTCAGCTTTGGTGTCTCTGTTAGCAGTGAGTTCATAGGCTGTAGTACAACTAAGCTAAAAAGTGGTGACATTGTTCTACCTCACCCTTCTGCTACAAAAGATTGAGTATCTGAAGCAACATAATTATCATAGTCTTGAAATGGCTAGAAAAAGAATGTGTTCTCATGGAAAAATTTTAGTGACCGCAAACTTTTGCGCAGTATTGCCTGTTCAAGCATTCAAGAGGTTTGTATTGTCATTTCAGCTACATGCAGTACAGTACATATTTAAATGAAACAGTGTTCCTTCAGGACCATGTGCAACACAGAACACAAGTGCAATGACAACATACAATAAACATGTAATGGTACAGGACCTATACAAGCCCTCTGACTAGACTAAGACGCATTTCAGAACAGTTATTGTGTAGTGGGTAGCAGGATTTCAGCCTACAGTGAGTGTATTGTGCAATGGGCAAATGTGCAATTATAGTGGACAGCAGACGTGTGGACTCGAGTCACATGACTTGGACTCGAGTCCGACTCGAGTCCCCAAACTGATGACTTGTGACTTGACTCGACAACATCACTAAAGACTTGCGACTTGACTTAGACTCTACCTTTACTGACTTGGACTTGAGATTTGAGACTTCATAAGACTTGAAAGCCCCATCTGAACATAATAAATAAGTCAAACTGAATCACATAACTGGATCATTTTGTATTAAATGGTGCTGTAACGTTTGTCACAACCCGATCCGTTCACTGCCAGATTTTAACCACGCATGCGCATAAGCACGTCATTTCCGCATAAAGTTTTATGACTTGCATTGAATAATTGAGTCGTTTTTGGTGAAGGATGAACACTTTTGCACTTTATTGTTTTATTACATTTATGTTTGTTTGTTAAAAAGAAATCATTTACGTTTTCAGCACTTTGCAGGATTACTCACTAAAGGGTGGATTTACATACACGATGGGGAGCAGATGTGCGTTAGCAACAGCAGGGTTGCCAGGTCCTCAAAAGGCATCCAATCACAGATATTATTGTTAGCATTATTATTTTTATTAGTAGTAGTAAATATAATGTAAGAAGAACATACCTCCATGATTGTTTTTTTGCATTTAAAACATCCCCCTTTCTCTACTACCTTTTAACTTCTTATGGTTTTAACACCACAGTTATACACTCAAAATATGTGTTACTATAGGTGTTTTTACAAGGAGTTAAAAGGCAGTGAACAACTCACTCTCAGAAAAAAAGGTAGTATTCTGTACCTATAATGGTACAATCGCTTGTCACTGTGGCAGTATGTCTACTTTTATCAATAGTGACAAATGCATACCCTTACTATTTGTACCTTAAGGGAAGAATTTTGTACCCTTGGAGACAATGGTGTACAAATGGTGTACCTTTTTCAAACGGTACATATAGGTTCTCATAGGGTATTGCCACAGTGACAAAATCAACTGTACCTTAAATATGACAGTTCTGTTCCTTTTTCTGTTCTTTCAGGTGACACTTTTCTACCTTTAAAAAATTAAATGTGGAGAAAGGTTTTTTTTTATTAATTATTGTAGTTTATTAAAAGTTTCAGCCGTTGGAATAATATAAATGAAAACATGAAAATGTTAACAATTCATGTGAAAACACTGTTCATTGACATTACAGATGCCCATGTGAAGTAAAATATTCTTTGCCTCTACACATTTGTAGACCCCTGCCCTCAATGCACAAACTAAAAAATAGGAGAAGATATTCTGGTAAACTAAACCAAACAATTTAACATTACATGTTTCATAGAAGCATCTGTTGTTGTTTTACTTGACTTGTTGTCTTAAAAAGAGTGAAGCATTCATAAGTACATTCATGCACTTTTCTAAGTTTGTACCTACACAGCTACAAAATAGTACTATGCAAGTTCGAACATGTACCTTTAGAGGTACAGTTACTGATAGGGTACAGTTTTGTTCTTCAAAGTACAGATTTTGTACCCTCATGTACCTTTATTTCTGAGAGTGTGTGATGTGTGTCTCACACACACACACACATCAGTTTTAACTAGGGTATCACCAGCTGCTTAGTTGCTTAAACAAATGATTCTATAGCACACAATACAGCTGACCTGAAATAGCAGAGCTTAT
>BRDA01000727.1:122186-136988 GCA_036984385.1 Crenuchus spilurus
CTTTTATCAATAGTGACAAATGCATACCCTTACTATTTGTACCTTAAGGGAAGAATTTTGTACCCTTGGAGACAATGGTGTACAAATGGTGTACCTTTTTCAAACGGTACATATAGGTTCTCATAGGGTATTGCCACAGTGACAAAATCAACTGTACCTTAAATATGACAGTTCTGTTCCTTTTTCTGTTCTTTCAGGTGACACTTTTCTACCTTTAAAAAATTAAATGTGGAGAAAGGTTTTTTTTTATTAATTATTGTAGTTTATTAAAAGTTTCAGCCGTTGGAATAATATAAATGAAAACATGAAAATGTTAACAATTCATGTGAAAACACTGTTCATTGACATTACAGATGCCCATGTGAAGTAAAATATTCTTTGCCTCTACACATTTGTAGACCCCTGCCCTCAATGCACAAACTAAAAAATAGGAGAAGATATTCTGGTAAACTGGTAAACAAAACCAAACAATTTAACATTACATGTTTCATAGAAGCATCTGTTGTTTTACTTGACTTGTTGTCTTAAAAAGAGTGAAGCATTCATAAGTACATTCATGTACTTTTCTAAGTTTGTACCTACACAGGTACAAAATAGTACTGTGCAAGTTTGAACACGTACCTTTAGAGGTACAGTTACTGATGGGGTACAGCTTTGTTCTTCAAAGTACAGATTTTGTACCCTCACATACCTTTATTTTTGAGAGTGCTGAGTGTGAAGAGCATTGGGGTAGACTTACTAGTATTAGATGACTGGTTGGAATGGGATCTGAACATATAGATTTAGAGTAGAGAAAATGTTAAATATTAAATAATATTTAATAAATAGGTTAAATAAATGTGTTAAATATTGAAATGACGTTACATCTGGGGACTTGACTAGGGCTCGAAGTTTAAGACTTGGGACTTGACTCGAGACTCGCTTGTATTGACTTGGGTCCAAATGCTGCAGTATCTTCTACCAGAAGGCAGCAGGGTAAAGAGACCATGTGAGGGATGCGATGGGTCCTCCACAATGCTGAGAGCTTTGCTGATGCAGTGTTTGTTGTAAATGTCCGTGAGAGATGGGAGAGAGACCCAAATGATCTTCTCAGACATCCTCATTATATGTTGGAGAGTCTTGCAGTCAGATGCAGTGCAGTTCCAAAACCAGACAGTAATGCAGCTGCTCAGAATGCTCTCTATGGTTAGAGAGAGCTTATGTATTCAAATAAATGACCACACTGAAAATATATGGTTCAAATTGACTTATGTTCCCCACTCTATCTTTTGAAGAAGTTACAATGAACAGTTTCAAAACTAAATATTGCTGTTAGCAAGTGGTTAAAACAATATTGGTGTGAATTCTGTGCATTGTTGTGCATTTAAGGTCAATGACTGAAGAACATTTATAATGAAAAGTTATTGAAAATGGACAATTAAAAGTATACATTATTGCCTAAATTTACAGAAGACATTTCTATGGGAACAGAAAAAGATGAGAAGCACATTCTACATGGATCTTGTGTTAGTTTATTCATTACTCTACCCTACTTAAATTAAGGTCTTAAAATAGTCTTATTCATTTTTTAAGCTCTCTCCCACTTACCCATCATTCTGTCAATAAAATTTACAAATATGGAAAGATTTCCATAAATGTCTGCTTATGATGGTTTTTAATATGTGCTTTCTTTTTGTTTGTTTGTTTGTTTGTTTGTTTGTTTTACTGTACTCCAGGCAATGCCCAGAGGGCTTTTTCTGTTGTAAAGCTGGCATGAATCCAAATTATGGCTACACCAGCTTTGATAACTTTGGCTGGGCCTTCCTTTCTCTGTTCAGACTGATGACTCAAGACTCCTGGGAGAATCTCTACCAACAGGTGTGTCTCACAGAAAATGATCTGTGTGGAAATTTATTTTGAGTCATGATTGATGTATGCATTTAAAGATGTTAATGTTGGTATTGGTTTTATCTGGGAATGAGCAGGTGAGCTGCATTTGTTCACTGGATTTCATTGCAGCTGTGTCTGAATCTTTGTTTGCTTCATTTAATGGTTTCCCTGAAGCTCACAGAATGCCTTTTAATGGTTTTAATGGTTGCTTTGCGAGAGATGGAGTTGAAAGCATGTGATATATAGAGCATCTGCTTGGGTTTTGTATTGTGGGCTGTACATAACCTATTTTGAAAGAAAATATATTTGTCATCTGTGGCTGCAGTTTAAACAAAGATGCATAAAGGAACAGCTGCTGCCATTTGCTGACAGACTACATTTGGTTTCAGGCAATTCTGAATGAGCATTCTAATTGTACCACATCAATAATCTTATCCTGTGAGTTGGTAATAATATTAGTGGTTCTTTATAGGTAATGCCTTGCATATCAAAACATTAATATCAAAACATATTTTCTTTTAAACTTAGTGTTACTGTTAATATTGCAGGATGAATGGATCAATAATTAATTAATAATTTCATCTTAAGTGGTCCAGTTATTATAATAATTATGATTGTCAATTTTATAGAATATTTGTTGCAACTTTAAATTTAGTTTAAAGTGTGTTTATTTATTTATTTATTTATTTATTTTCTTTTTACTTTTTTTTATTTCTCCTATAACATTTTGGATATAAAAGGTTGTCTGAATCTTAGTCAGAAGTTTGACAGTGTACTATTTACCAAGAAGTAACTACTCAGTAACTACGGTATACTTGTGGTTTACATAACACATAGTTTTGACTTTAAAATTCTTGTGTGTTAATAAGTAATTTTGGACTATTCATAATAAAATTTCAAATGATTTATAACATTAAAAAGTTATGAAATGGCAGTGACTTCATACATACTTAAGAGTGTTTGGAGTGCTGTCAGTTTAGTGTACCATTGTAATAATGACTGATTATATGCTGGGTTTTTGCAGACTCTCCGTGCTGCAGGGAAGACCAATATGATTTTCTTTGTGCTGGTCATCTTCCTGGGTTCCTTCTACCTTGTGAATTTGATCCTGGCTGTGGTAGCCATGGCCTACGATGAACAGAACCAAGCAAACATAGCTGAGGCTCAGCAGAAAGAGGAAGAGTTTCAGGCCATGCTCGAGCAACTCAAGAGACAACAGGCAGAAGCACAGGTCCATTTAAGTGTATAATTAACTTGAATTATTGTAACTGCATGAAATGCACAGTAATGTATAATGTACTGGAAAACCACATTATCATCACGGTATGAACAGAAATCATTTTTGGACTGTACTTTTAAGGAATTAAGTATGTTAAATCGACAGAATAATATTGGTATTAAGATGTATAATATTTTTCACCCTTGTCTAATTACACAAAATCACAGGGAGTTCTATTACTGAATTTTTCTTGTTTAACTGTTTGATTGATTATTTATACATTTTCTTTGACTCTGCAAGCACAAGCAGTTCCATCTGCAAGACAACTAAGTTATTGTAATGAACAATACTAGTGTAAAACATTATTATGAAAAAAGGCATTGTTGTTTATAATTTAAAGGTAAAGAATTTAAAAGTAAACTGTCATATTTTACAGTCTGTCACATGACAGAGGGCAGACTCAATCTGAAAAAAACCCTGGATAATGATTTTGCGGTATGATCCAAGTGCAGAGAAGGAAACGGCAACTAAAAACATTATGGAAAACATAAAAAACTAAACAAAAACAATAAAGCCGCAGCCATGGATGAATGAGTGCAGCAGAGGTGGAAAGGTGTGGTGCATGCACGCTTCCGCTGCACCCGTAGTGAGAAGTGAAAACAAGCTCTGAAATAAAGAAAACTTATCTCAAGGGCATTAAGGCAATGGCTCTACCCTTTCCTAGGGGAGCCTCTATAGAACCTTAGCACCACTTGATGGGGTCTAGGGCGAGTAAGCCTCCCTGCCAGAATGCTACCTCAGCTACGGGATGCTTCTGCGGCCCACTAGCACCAAAAAGGGAGGAGCCACCATACCACACTAAGCCTGGAATTACAACTATAACTCGCCTGAAGTCTAATGGCGGGCAACATCCTCAGGCAACAAAAAATCCCCCAAAATACTCCCATGAAAATAATAAAGAAAACAATGTCCCTGACCTTCTTAAACAAGACTGAGAAGAGGCCAGGGACTGGGAAAAGGAGATTCAGGGGATACAGGTCTGGACAGAGCTTGACCCCTATGAAAATCTGTATGTAGATGAAGAAACTGAAATAAAATGTCTCTGCGCTGAACTGTAGCATTTAAGAAAGCCAGTAACCAGCTGAGTGTGATGAGCTGATTACTGGCTCTAACCAATCAAGGGACAGGAGCTGTAGCAACAAATCACAACACCAGAAGAGGAGACCCTCATTAACAATAACAATAAAAAGGTCCCGCACTAGTGACTAATCGCTGCTCGGCAGGGTAGGTCTCTTGATGGTTCAGTCACCACTTCGTAGGGGCAGATCCTTACATAAACATTACACATAAAGTCACATTTCAAGCCTTTTTATTTTACTGTTGTTTGGCTTATAAATCAGAAATCTAGAATCTCAAAAGATTTTAATATAAAATTTTAAGTTTGAGTAAATTGCTATTCAAACAGGGCTTGAAATATGTGACCCCGCCAGGGAAAACCAGGCCAAAGTCACTGGGCAACTTATTGAGATATCATGTCAATATTGTGTCACTCACATTAGCCACTCGATATTATTGCAGTAAATGAAAGATAACAGTCTCAGATATCTATCGTAGTACATATTTTGATCAAAAACAAAATTTAAATTCACAAAAAAGTTGTTTTGAAAAAAACAAATTTTGGAAAAAAAAGAATGACTTTGACCTGGTTTTCCCTGGTGGGGTCACAAATGTCACTTTATATGTAATTAAAATAAAACATTTGATAGTTTACTTTTTTAAATTAAATTATGAACACAAATTGTAAACAGAATTTTCTGATTTTTGGAGTTGCACTAGTAGAACACACCTGTGAAATGGAGTGATACATGTATAGTTAAAAGTCATGTTACTGTTACTCTACATCAGCCCTCGTGGATTGTTTCTTGTTCAATCAAATTACTTGGTCTGAACTGTTATAACACAGTTGTGTGCAAGTGTTCTATTATTGATATTCTAAGTGTAAATAAGTGAACCCAGCTTCTACAGTGAACAAACTTCTGCACCATTTATTGCACAGTTAATCTTAATTTATTGAATTAACATTTTGAAACCAAATAAAACATAAACAGGAAGTGTGCACTAAAATGTTCACTGGGAATTATATATATATATATATATATTATTTTATTTTATTTTATTTTATTTTATTTTATTTTTTTTTTAATGTATTTATTATTATTATTATTATTTTAATTATACGATTATGGTATTAGGTACTCATACCTTGTATGTACATTCATTGGTAGCCACAGAATGCTTTTGCATGGACAGTTTTGTCTTGTATACTAGATTGATTCCAGCTGTGACACTGTATCAAAATCAGTAGCTCTGCTGTGTCTGATCGACTCATAAAAACATCACATCAGTGTCACTGCAGTGCTGAAATTAATCCACCATCCAAATAATAGCTGCTCTGTGGGGGTCCTGATCATTGAAGAACAGGTGAAAGGAGCCTAACAAATTATACAGAGAAACAGATGGACTACAGTCTGTAATAGTAGAACTACAAAGTGCACCTGTATGCTCAGTGGAGCTGATAAACTGGACAGTGAGTGTAGATACCAGGTATGTGTACATATTAAATGATTTTATTAATGTAGAAAACATTTTGTGTTGAGTATGTTGTTTTTTGTGCCTGTTTATTAGGCAGTAGCTGCGGGGTGTGAAAGTGGAAATTTTAGTGGAATGATGTCAGAGACTTCCTCGGAGATATCCAAGCTCAGCTCTAAAAGTGCCAAAGAACGACGTAACAGGAAGAAGAAGAGAAAGCAGAGGGAGGAAGAAGAGGAGAAAGTAGATAGTGAAAAGGTCCACAATTCAGACTCAGAGAATAGCATTAGAAGGCCCAGCTTCAGGTTTTCAGTAGATGGAAACCAGATGTCATATGACAGGACGTTCTCATCTCCTCGACAGGTCAGGAAACATTCTCAGCTTCTGTAGTACTGATGCATGTTGTTGATGCATATTGTTTATAACTCACAGTATCTGGTTTGAATTTCTATGATTATACTGTAGTCATTTTATAGCAGTTTCAGTGACTATAGGCTTTGGTCTTCAGTGTGGTTTAAATTGTAATATATACATGTACAAAATAATAATTTTATGGTTTAATGACAGCATAATGAATCAATGATCATTGCCCTTTTTAACAATCAGTGTTGCCATTTTCATCCCACAAACATTTTTTCCTTTAACATCATGGGAGTTTTATTTGCGGTGCTGTCCTTTTTGTACTTCTTGACAATTTTCATTGTTTTTCTTGTTTCTATCTTTCCATTTTCATCCTTTTTTGACATTCTTGTCAACACAACTGTTCCATCTTTTTTATGCCTTTAAGTCATCTGTACTTCATCATCATCATCATCATCATCATCATTACCATACTCAGCAGCGTCATCAGCTCCATGCTTTGTTATATTTTTAAGTTCACAGTCTATCACACTTGTCATGGATATTGCTTTTACCATTCAACCCATCATCATTATCATTTGTTCATGGCCTGACCTGATGTGATGTTGATATGAGATATGAGTGTGAGCCACTTCTGCTGTTGGTCCTGAGCATTACACTCAAAAAATATTTTGGCCAAAAATACAAACTTAATGCATTTCAATTTCATGTCAGTTTCCCCTTCAAATGCATACAGTATACAGTAGAAGTGAGTATAACACTGTGCAATTTCACTTAAATGTCAAATGATCCAAAATAACATCACCTTGCAAAAATTGCCTTACTTCAGAGTTAAACGTATGCATATTTGCTATTTGCAGTTCAGATTTATGGTGCTAAAAATACAAGCCCCACAATAGGAACACAATCCAGCTAAATTCAGTACATGTTTCATTACGGACACACTCAAGTCCTTTCGTTTTTTTTTTTTTTTTTTTCCTCAAATATGTAATATGCCCATCTTTATATTTGATAACATACTTATTATCTTCTGCCAAGATGTTGTACAGATTTCTGGATGTTCTACCACCCTTTACTTGCTCTTTGATGGAGTGGTTGTATTTCTCCGTCTTTTTCTTTAAAATACCGCAGATGTGTTCTATTGGATGTCATGTTAAGTCATTTAAGTTAGCATTTTCTACTCTTTTCCATGTGGAGCCATGATGCAGACTGGCAGGTAGACAACCCATAGGATCAAAACAATAAGTTCTGGTGTTCAAAGGTCATTTAATGAGCAGGTTCATGCAGTTAGGCTAATTGGGAATCGCAGGTGTACTCGAATTTGTCTCGGTGATCAAATGTTTTTTTTAATGTGTGTCAGTGATAACAGGTGTACTGGGTTTTGCTGCACTAAATGTCTACTTTTGGGCTTGTATTTTCAATATAGTCTTTAAAAATAATGTCATTATGGACAGTGGTGGACAATAGTGAAGTACATTTACTTGAGTACTGTACTTAAGTAAAATTTTTGAGTATTTTTACTTTACTTGATTATATATATTTTTTGTGAAGTTATGACTTTCACTCCACTACATTTCAAAGACAAATACTGTACTTTCGACTCCACTACATTTCTAGGAAGGTTGCCGTTACTCGTTCCTTTTGGATCAGCATTAGGGTTGAGCCGGAGACTCGTTTCAGATGAGATCCGTTACGGATAAAGCATTGTTGACGAGTAACGATCAAGATACGAGTATAACTCGTCAATATCCGTGCTTGTGCTGAAGGAAAATCCTCATTAGGTAACTGACAGTCTTCAGGATCCAGTCACACAGAGCGCCCGCCACTCCCTACACAGACACTGCAGCCAGTGTTCTCTGCAGACACTTTCGCACAGAGACTGACTGATCTCTCTGTGCTTGGCTTCACTTTAGCTCACTGCTCTGCAGTAATCCTTAGGTTTTTCTTCAGCTCACCTCTATTTCGGTTTGTATGATATTTAAAGTTACTTGGTGAACTGGTTTTGTAACGTATACAGTGCATTTGACAAGACAGAGCTGAAAACAGCTTGTGTCATGTTGGTCACTGCCTCCACTACGGTAATTTTTTTTTTTTTTACGTCTGCTGTTAGCTCTTAGTTTGGCTGGTGATATAAAGTCAGTTGGAAAACTTTGCTCGTACTGAACACGGTGTTTTTGAGAAGAATACAGTTAACAAGGCTGACATATAAACAATACATATAGCAACTTCTGATCAATCCATATCCATTTCAGACTTAAAATAATGTACAGATTCAAGCCCCACCCACTTCCGGTTACACCACATCCAATTCCGGTTTAGGCCCCACCCATTCCGAGTACAGATAAGGATACAGATAATTTAGATGGTTGAACAGATACAGATACAGATAGTGGTGTACTCGCTCATCCCTACTGAAGTTTTACAGGTGGTGTAGACTTTTTGTTGCAGAGTGGTTCTACATGTCAGTACATCATCAGGTGGTTTCAGCAAGTTATAAGGTTCTGTAAAAGCACTCAAAACAAAACAGCAATGTACCGATATTAGAAAATATAATTTGCACTTTTGAATACTTGAATATTTTTAAATGCGTGTAGTTTTGAATACTTAAGTATTTTCAAAAGTAAGTACTTCAGTACTTTAACTTGAGAAAAGTTCTGACTGAGCAACTTTTTCTTGTAGTTGAGTAAATTTTGACCACGAGTATCAATACTTTTACTTAAGTACTAGAGTTGAGTACTTTGTCCACCATTGATAATGGAGACGTTATACAGTTTGTGGGTGGCATGGTGACTTGCTGGTTAGCATGTTTGCCTCTCAGTCCTGAGGTCTTAAGTCCTCATCTGGGTGGAGTTTCCATGTTCTCCACAAGTCTGTGTGGGTTTCCTCCGGGGTCTCTGGATTCTTCCCACAGTCCAAAACAATGACTGGCTCTAAACAGTCTGTGTATGTGCCTAACGATGGATTGGCACCCTGTCCTGGGTTTAGCAAAGATAGTGTAATGCCCTGACCTACACCCAGTGAAGGAGTAGGGGACTCACCATGACCCCAACCAGGTGTTAAGTGGGTAGGATAATGGATGGATGGATGATACAATGTGGCATCTTTTGACATTTAAATGATATTGTTCAGTGTACTTACTTCTGTTGAACCAAATGTAAAAAAGAGCTTTTCAAAAACTATTTACTAGAAAAAAAGAATAGACTTAGGATTAGGTTTAAGAATTAGGTTTTCTCTAATTAATTGAAATACATAAAGTATTGTTGTGTATTAATTACGTAAATTTAATATGTTTTCTTAAAGTTTATGAGGGCCGGAAATCTGTTTTTTGAGTGTACAGGGTTCAGTCTTCACTCCTCGCCGAGACAGCAGGGCTAGCATCTTTAGCTTTCGCGGCTGCGTGGGATCGGAGAATGGCTTTGCGGATGACGAGCACAGTGCATTCGGGGACATGGGCAGCCGGAGAGGCTCGTTGTTCTTGCCACACCGCACAGAGCGGCTTTATAGTAACGTCAGTAAAAGCAGCCTGAGCCCGAGTTTTCTCCTGAACATCAACAGCAAAGTGCGCTGCTCTGTGGACTGCAATGGTGTGGTGTCACTCATGGCTACACGCTCGCTGCCCAGCTCACCTGCTGTACTGATGCTGCCTGAGGTGACCATTGATAAAGCCACTACAGATGAAAATGTAAGGAAAGTTTGGCAGCCTGCCCTGTCCTCGCTCGTCCTGGGAAATGCTCTGTAAATTGGACAGAGTTCAGTGTCACTCTCGTAAACTGATTTTGTCTAGGAGATATAAAGAATTATATCTTGTAGGCTTGAAAGTAGCCTACAGAAAAAAGTACTTTAGAATATTTTGCTGGTTATTATGTGAGCCTCACTGCAAACATGTTATATGGATGCTTTGAATTTATTTGATTAAAATGCTTACATCAAATGTAAAAAGAAAAATATTACAAAAACATAATTATTGCCAGATAAATATAATTGAAAGAGAAATTTATGTTGGAATAATATATTTTATTCATGTCACAATGTCTATATTTAAGTTAAAGTTGCATTTTCTTAAGTAAATTGCATTACATTGTCAGTACACAAAATATTTCTTAATCAGTTGTTCAAATCAGTACATTTTGAGGCAAAGTTTGGTTGCCATTCAGTAAGTAAGGGGAAATGTTCCATTATATGAAATTAATGGACTTGACGGGAGATTTATTGCCTCCACCTCCTCTATTAATTTTGTTTCATGGAACACCTTTAAGGCCGTTATCCCACTTACACTCTGGTTGCCACACATTTAAGCATTGTTATGTATTTATGTACTGTATACACACAAAACATGAGGAGTAAAACTTTTATAGGCTACTACTTTCATTTTTCATGGACTAGGAGAATGTTGAGTTAATCAATGGATATTTACTGTTTATTATGTTTCCAGAGCATTGGTATAGAACTGTGATTAAACATGTTGTACCAGATCAACTTTATTTGTGTCCTATTATACAGAATTAATAGACACTTGCCAGCCAGTCAGAAAAGAGTATCTCATCTCTGTGGTACCACCTGTAACTCATACGTAGTTGCTGGGACATTACGATGATGAAGGGAAGACTTTATTAAAGCTTTTATTTACACCAAAAATGGTGCACTGTGTATGCTATTTCCAGATTAATAAAATGTCCACTTGAATCATTGCATGCTGTGCTGTAGATTTATGATGTATTACAATAAAGTCTGTAACTGTCTTCATTACAATGTCTTACCTAGGACACCGAAGAGGAGTTCAGGAATAGATATGATTCCCAACAGCCCTCACCAGGGTACCTGGATGAACAGACCGCCAGACAGAGAGCTCTGAGTGTAGCAAGTATTATCACTAATACTATGGAAGGTAGGATTCAGATTAATTTAAATCTCTTTTTCAGAATGTTTTACCTTATTTAAAGCGATAGTATTGTGAAGTTATTTATGCTGTAAAATGTTGTATTCATTTGATGTATTCTTCTTTAATGTTCTAGAGCTGGAAGAGTCTAGGCAGAAATGCCATCCGTGTTGGTATAGGTTTGCTGAGACATTTCTCATCTGGGAATGCTCCCCATCATGGCTGAAAATAAAGAAAGCAGTTCATACGGTTGTGATGGATCCATTTGTGGATTTGTCCATTACCATCTGCATTGTAATGAATACAATATTCATGGCCATGGAACATCATCCCATGAATGGGAATTTTAATGCAGTGCTTGTTGTGGGAAACTATGTAAGAGCATTTAAAGTCACTTTGCTTAGCTTTTGCTTTTATAAAACAGCACAAATATTATAGAGAGAACTTAAAGCATACCTCATACTGTAATTGAGGATAACCCCCTAAAGAAGTATTATTCGGTTATTAATCATAAGATCTGTTATTGGTTATGTAAGTACAGTGTAAGCTAATTAATTAATCTGGACCCACATACTAGTGCAGTTGGCATGCTGGTGGATAGGCTTGGTTGCGTGCATTACATTGAGTGTACACCTTTATGTCCAGGTTTTTACAGGGATATTCACAGCTGAGATGATCTTCAAGATCATAGCTTTGGACCCTTATTATTACTTTCAAGAAGGCTGGAATGTGTTTGATAGTATCATTGTCAGTCTCAGTCTCATGGAGCTGGGATTGTCCAACGTATCTGGAATGTCTGTTCTTAGGTCATTCCGGCTGGTAAGCAAGCTACCTGTTACAGATAATACACACACACACACACATATATGTATTTTATTTAAAACATTTAATCAGTAAAACGTAAATAATTCACTGACTGACATTCACTCATTTTGCTGTATTGCATTGATGGTTGACTATATTGTAACCTACTCAATATTTTCATGTAGCTCAGGGTGTTTAAGCTGGCCAAGTCATGGCCGACTCTAAACATACTGATCAAGATCATCGGCAACTCAATGGGTGCACTCAGCAACCTGACACTTGTTCTGGCAATCATCGTCTTCATCTTCGCTGTTGTGGGCATGCAGTTGTTTGGGAAGCACTACAAGGATAAGGTGTCTTTAATCTCTACTGACAACAAGCTCCCTCGCTGGCACATGAACGATTTCTTCCACTCATTTCTGATTGTATTTCGTGTGCTGTGTGGGGAGTGGATCGAAACCATGTGGGACTGCATGCAAGTTTCTGGACGACCCTTATGCCTGACTGTTTTCCTCATGGTCATGGTTATTGGAAATCTTGTGGTATGCATTTATTTACTGGACTGTTTCATAACTTTCATTGTAATTTAAGGAATGGTGCACACATTTACACAACTTTCCACTTAGCTCAGGTGCAGTAGATCAGCCAAGACCTGCATATAGTCTATCTGCATTCTTCTTTAGTCTAATCTGGTCTAAATGCTTCTTTAATTTTTAAACAATGAATTGCTGTGAGTTATACAAATGATAAAAAAAACTGAATTCAGCTTCTGCCATCTTAGGCAGCTGACTGCAGGTCTACAATCAGTTTAATGATGGAATATGGAGGAATCTGACACTAGATCAAACTTTTACTAGCTCAGCTGACTTGGTCTTATTCATTTTTATAAATCCCATTAAACCAGCCACTGTCCTAAACCTCATCAACTAGGCTTTGGAACTACTGGACTATTTAGTTGACTATTAAGTTGTAGTGTTTTTTTAATCAGATCTAAACTAAAAAAAAAAGCCAAAAGTCAGTCTCCAAATATCCCTTGACTGATAAACTACATTTGGGGAAAAGGGGAAAAATATGTTTTGTATGATTTCTAAGTGAATTATTACTTTAACATATCAGGTGGGATGCCAGATTGGTGGAATCATCTAAGCATTTACCCTGTTGTCAAGAAATTTAATTACTGGCAATATCACAAGTCATCTCTGGGCAGGAGTTTTGGACAGCATAATTGGCTTTGGCTAGCTTCCATCTCCCCTGTAGCTCTGTAGAGTGTTAGCAAATATAAGTATCTGCTGGTTGACCTGACTGAATTGGCAGTTAGCACTCTCCTCCAAGCATATTAAGCAACTTATATGGGGCAGCCATGGCCTAGTGGTAAGGATCTGGACTTGTGACCAGAAGGTTGCTGGTTTGATCCCCAGACAGGACATGACTGAAGTGCCCTTGAGCAAGGCACCTAACCCCCTAACTGCTCCCCGGGCACCGGTGGATAAGGGCTGCCCACCGCTTCGTGCACAAATTCTCACAGCCTAGTGTGTTCACTAGTGTGTGTGTGTGTGTGTGTGTTTCACTGCACAAATGGGTTAAATGCGGAGGTCAAATTCTGTTGTGTGGAAAATCACATTGGTTAATCTTATTCAGCAGAGAAGTTATAACAAGAGTATATTTTATACTGCAACATTGACATGGATGAATGACACAGTTTTTACAACTAGAATATAAAGAGTAAAATACCAAACTAATACACTTGAAGAGTACAGTACCTATGGTACCTGTAGTGACTTTCTATCTCAACTCTTCTAGGTTCTGAACCTGTTCCTGGCCTTGCTCCTGAGTTCCTTTAGTGCAGATAACCTGGCAGCCACAGATGATGACGGTGAAATTAATAACTTGCAGATTGCTGTTGGTCGTATCAAGAGAGGTTTTACTTTTTTAAAGACCTGCCTGCGCAGTTGCTTTCAGAGTGCCTGCTTCAGAAGAAGAGCAAAAAAGACATTGGACAATGGGCTGAAAAACAGCAAAAAGCACACAGATATCTCCAACCATACAACAGTCGAGCTGATCAAAGATCCAGGGTCTTTGAAAGAAACAGAGGGAGCAGACAGTGATGCTGACAATTTCATCATCAACCCCAGCTTTACTGTCACTGTGCCCATAGCCATGGAAGAATCAGACGCAGACTGCCCAAATGTGGATGATTTCAGCAGTTACTCTTCTGATATAGAAGAAGATAAAGAGGTAAGAAGGCTTGACACCTTATTTTTTACAATGAAAGATATTCGGATAGAAAGATATGTGTCTTGTATAAATGGAGACAAGGAATTTATTGATAAACAAGTAATCTGACAAACTTTGACAACTGTAGATCAAATATGGAGCCAGTGACAAAGACTTAGCCTATATAATTTTGTCAATTTTGGAGCAAAGAAGAAAGATGTAGACAAATGGATCTCTAGTATGCATCTATAAGCCATATACCTTTGTGTAAACTGAAGAGTATATACAGTTGGTAGGTAGTAGTGCTTCCAAAACTTCAAATATCATGAAAAAGTTAATTAATTTTTTTAATTAATGTTAATTTAATTTTATAAAGGTAAACTGTCATATTTTATATTAATTACACCTAAAGTAACATATTTCAAACCTTTTAATGTTAATACTGTTTGAATAATAATTCTCTCAAACTTAAAATAAAATATCTAATAATTAGAAAGTCTGGATTTCTGATTTTTATGAGTTCTAAGTCAAACTTGTGCTTGATAAATATGGTCATGGTACAACAAATGATAGAGGTCAAGCACTGATAGACTTCTGTGATGAACATGGGAAGTTCATCAGCAACACACTCTTCCGTCTACACAACAGGCACAGATACACATGGAAGAGCCCAAATCCAGAGACCAGAGCTCAGATTGACTACATCCGGATCAACAAGCAGTGGAAACAGTCAATCAATAATGCACGCACATGCCTCAGTGCAGACTGTGATTCTGATCACAATCTTGTGATGTTGACAATGAAGATGAGGTTCAAAAGGAAACAAGTGAGGAAGCCAATTCAACTGGACCTTGGAAAACTCAGACAGGAC
>BRDA01000728.1:6844-34160 GCA_036984385.1 Crenuchus spilurus
ACCTCCTTGGACGTGGGGTAGTGCGCGACCATTATATATATATATATATATATATATATATAAAACACATACATACATATGGACACATAAAACAGCTTTGGCAATAAAACTCATTAAATCTTAATGGAATGACTTGAAGGTTCTTAAGTTAATGAGAGTGAATACTCACTGTACTGACACTGGTCTCCTAGGAAACCATCAGAGCATTTGCACACAGGCTGGTTGCCCTGGCTGACCACACAGGTGCCTCCGTTGTAGCAGTGGTCTTTGCATGTGTTCTGATTACAGTTGCGTCCTGTAAAGCCTGTTGGGCAGCGGCATGTAGGAGAACCTAGAGACCAGAGATATTACTTTACTAATGCAGTCTATCAGTTTCACTATAAGAGTCAACAGAGCATACACAACTAATATGGCTTCATAAAGGAGGATCTGAATGCTTACCAGCGCGTGATGGGGTGCAGGTTCCTCCATTCTTGCAGTAGTCTCTACACTGGTCAATCTCACATCTCTCCCCGGTATAGCTGGTGGGGCATCGGCACTTGGGCTGACTCCGGTCATTCATGAAGCATATTCCACCGTTTAGACACTGAACACTGCACAAAGGAGCTGAGAGAGAGAAGAGAGAAAAAAGCTTGTTAAAGCAAGGTAATTTTATTAGGGATGCACAACATATCTATGGTCCCTATACTATTTCCCAATACATGGAAAAACTGATGGTGAGTCAAAAATGATCTGCACTCTAGTTGTAGAATTTATTTGAATCAGTTTTCAGAAAAGACAAATACATTATATATAGACATAATTGTAGTGCTTTTCAATACACTTTGTTTAGCTTTAGCAATGAAAGCAGTGTGGCGTCAATTTTTTGTCAGTCATAAATGAACTGACATAAGATGTTCATACCACAGTGGTTATAATGTACACATTGACCAAGTAAAGAAAGTGATGATACAACAATGCAGCCAACAGAAGTTATAAATAAAGTGTGCCAAAATTTTTTGTACCCTTGTTGAAAATTGTTCTGGCTCACAATTCCGACTTTGAATATGACTTTTACATTACAAGCTATTATTTACTAGTGCATCTCCAAAATTTAGAATATTGTGAAAATGTTCATTTGTATTCATAATTTAGTTCAAACAGGTAAACTTACAGTAATTATTTTATATTATTATTATTATTATTATTATATTAATATTATTATTATGTTTTCATGTTGATATTGTTTGAACAGCAATGTATTCAAACTTGAAATATTTGAATAATTTGAGAGTTTGGACTTCTAATTTTCATTACTGATCAACATTAAAACCACAAAGGCTTGAATTGTGACATTTTACATGTGAGTAATATAAAATATGACGGTTCACCTTTCTAAAAATTAATGATGATAAACAATCTTTTTCAATGATATTCTCTTTTTTTGATGCTGTACATTAGATAGTTTACATTTTCTGTATGATTAGATTATCATTATCCGTCACTTATTATACTAGACTGTATAGGTTATTGTATCGCTGAATCTCGAAATTTTATAGCAGTTGTAATTCATTGAAACAAACAATGAAAGCAAGCACAACACTTTAGTAAGTAATGGGCAGAACTATGTACTGATAGCTGTAATGTTAATACATTATTTTTTGTTACATCAATGGCCTGTTGGGTGGGTTCCATGTTTTTTTATTAAAAGTAATGTTAACATATTATAGAGAACTCTTACAAAAGAAAAATTATATGACCTAGCCTTTTTAAATAACATGAAATGACACTACATATGTTAAAGGGAGATAGTAATACACACCCACACACACACACACACACACACACACATACACATACACATAGAGAGAGAGAGAGAGAGAATAATGCTTGCTCGTGTATGAAGGCAGCAGACATAGGGACTTACTGATGGGGGTTTGAGTTGCTGGGGGTAACTCCACACATGTGCCGTTATCATGCACACGGTCATTAGGGCAGGTGCACACTGCACCACTGCGGCTGAGCAGACACAGCCACTCACACTTCTTTCTGTCACATGGGTTGGCCACTGTAACACACACACACACACACATCAGCATCATACTCATAATGACAAAACCAGCATTAAAGGATCATGTGCACTGCTCACTCTCTGGCTGCTTGTAGCGGTGTGACAGCACTATGTCCGTGGCGTGGTTAATGCCAGTGGTCAGGTTTTCCATCGGACCCTTGCCAAACTTGTTGACACGGAATACGTAGTTGTTGATGTAGGTGACGCCGTAGATATAATCCTCAAATATATCAATGCTGAATGGGTGGAGAAGCTCTACAGAACACACAGATCACAGTTCTCTCATCATCACTGCTGAACACAGTCCTATAACCCCAAAACATTCATTTGAACTAAATTCCCACAAACACACTTTTCAGACAAATATAGTCATTCTATAATCATCAAATCCAAAAAAGTCATAGAAAAAAGGTAGTGAATGAGAAGAGGTACTGAACTGTTTTTGACATTGGAGACAGCCACCACGGGGTCTGTGCCATCCAGACGCACACTGCCAATCACAGAGAGCTTAGCGTCGGCCCAGTAGAGCCGCTCGTTGAAATAATCCACCGCCAGACCTGCACACAAAGTGAGAGGTTCACCACTGGGAGTCTTAGGGTTTTTGAATGGTTTTGCTTTTATACATAATCACACTAAAAACATAACATCAGATTTAAAATGTGCTTTTTTAAAAGCAAAACCACTCAATGATTTTAAAATGGATACAAATGTATACATAATGGTTAATATTGAGATTAAATGTTAGTTTGTTGTTTGCAACAAAAATGAGGTGAGGTTCCTTTTCGTGTCCAGTTGGTGGCAATGTAGGCAATCCCTGCTGGATTGCATGGCTTCCTTGTGAGCATCTCACCCCTCCTGCCTCAATACGTGTCCAAGCACTTAAATATGAACCTCATATCAAATTTAATTCTAAGCTTTAACTTGAACTTTCAGCATGAAACAAAACCTAGTACAGTGGTAACTCTACTTACGAGCATCCCTACTAACGAGTATTCCAGGTAATGAGTCGAGATCTCGTAATATTTTTGTTCCAGGTAACGAGTAATATTCCAGCTAACGAGTAGCGCAAATTTCTTCAAGTATGCCAAACCGCTAGGGGCGCTGCGGTCGTAGCATCCCCTAGATGCTACCGTAGAAGAAGAGGTCAGTCAATACCTTTGATCGCTGTCAAGTAAAAGTGAAAGTGCCTGTTGAAAGCGACGCTAAGGTAGCAAAAGGCAGTGAACAAGAAAGTTAGATACATTTTACTTTTACTTTTCACATGATAAGTGTAACCATGCAGCCGCCAGCCTACACGAGCACCATCAGTCTCCCTCTCATTAGCGGCCAGCCTACACAAGCACCGTCGGTCTCCCTCTCATTAGCGGCCAGCCTACACGAGCGTCGCCGTCTTGTTTATGTTTTAAAAAACCCATATATACACATTATTTAGCATATTAAAGTATACTGTATATTGGCCGACTGACACGGATTAATCAGTTTTACATGTATTCTTATGGGGAAAATGCATCCAGCTAACGAGCAAACCAGCTAACGAGCTCAGCTCCTGCACGGATTAAACTCGTAAGTAGGGTTACCACTGTATTAGCTTCAAACCAGCACTTTCAGAAGTTGACTGCAGTGCTCAGTGTGACTGCACCTCCACCACATACACTACAGAGACTCTGCTATTATTGCTCACCTGACCAGGCAGATGCTGCCAGGTCTGTACAGAAATGTAAGTCCTAAAAGAAATTAAAAGGGTTGCAAAAGAGAGCAGTGCAGCATGTGGAGTGCAAAACAAATTCTGGATCTCCTTCTACCTGACTAACCATCTCTACAAGATCTGCATCTATGAGACTCACCAGTGGGCCACTGTAGGTTCTCATGCACCAGCGTCTGTCTCAGAGTGCCATCCATGGATGCAGTCTCAATTTTGGGGTGATTACCCCAGTCTGCCCAGTACATGGTCCTAAAAATATGCAACAAAACTGTTATTAGACCAGCTCAGCCATTAAAGATGTTCAACAGCATCTATTCACTGCTTGTCACATTAGTATGTAAGGTTAAGCGATGCCTTTCTAGCAAAAGCATGGTAGAACAAAGTAATGAAACTGGAAGAATCTCACATGTGTGGGGAAACGATTTTCATGCAGTTTCCAAGTTTACTTTCTGAGCACGCAGGTCAGCAAAGAAACCCAAAGAAAACACGAAAACACTACACTCTGCTGCTTTAAAGACCTGATAACTGATATCTCACCCTCTAGGTGGATCCACCACAATAGCATAGGGCTCATCTATCATTCCTGAGATCAGGGTCTTCCTGTGCTGGCCAGATATCTGGGCAACCTCAATGACATCACGTCCAGAGTCTGTCCAGTATAGGTTACCAGCAACCCAGTCCACCGCAATGCCTCTGGGGGTCTTCAGACCTGGAATCTGCAGAAGAGAGAAGGATGGGTCATGACATTCAAAATCATTCCTGATCCAGAGATGAGGGTTTTAAAAAAACGAGGTCTGAGCGATTTAAGAAACATGTTGGTGATGTATTCTGACAAAAATGACTGGGCTATTTAGGTGACTATTGAGTTCTAGTGTCTGTTCACAATAGGCTTGGTGTTACAATTAGGAAGCTAACTATGGACCAAACATCTCCTGGCTGATCTTCTACATCTGAGGAAAGGTGAAAAATATGTAAATATGATTCCTGGCTTTCTTCCTTTAATACTATTAAATTTTTTGTTTGTTAGTGTTGTAATGTAGTTCGATGTAGTTCTTCATGTGGTTGAGTAGTGTCAGCAAGAAGAAAATGACACCAGTGTTGAATAATCGATGCTCATGGCCAGTTGGCACAAGTCATAGTCAGCTGGATGATTAGTATGCTCGTAAAATTAGAAAAAAAAAAGAGAAAAACACAAAAGCTGGTGGTAAGCATGGCTGAGGTGGTACTGCGTACTTCTAGGTTGGTGACAGTGGACTCGCTCTGCCTCTTGTTACGGTGGGAGTTGGATGAGGGACCAGATGAAGATGAGGACTGGGAAGGCAGCTGGAAGGAGGAGATGCCGCTTGTGTGCCAATTGGTCCAGTAGATGCGATTGGTCTTGACGTGCAAGTCTATGGCATCGATGCGCACATTGGCATCACCCTGGAACGTTTGCTCATACACCCAGTTAGGCATTCCCAAGTCCAGACTGCGGATTTCATTATCATCAGCAATGTAGAGCACCTTCCGGCTGTTGACATTCAGATCTGTTAGACAGACAAGACGTATAAGAATTATTATTTGATGTTGATGAAATTCTGTTGTGTGACAAGTAGCAAGTGTACATATCTGTGCAGGAGTCTTAGGCAGCTAAACTACTGTATAATGCACAAGAAAAGCACATACCATCAGTCTTGCAGGTGTCGTTGACCTTAATGAAGTGTTTGTGGCAGCTGCACTTGTACGAGCCTTTCGTGTTGTTGCAGATTTGAGAACAAACACCAAACTGCCTGCACTCGTTCTTGTCTGAAAAGGTAAATGCAGTAAAATCAATAAAAGCCAAATTTGTGGTTTCTGCTTTTCACTCTACAGCAACATTAGCTCTGTGGCTGACGGTGTATGTAAAAAAAGCGCAGAGCACAATCTCACTTGCAGATATTTTATATGGTTAACCAAGACCAAGCAGAATGTGGTTTTGGTCATTTTAAAAAAGGTTAAAAAAACCTTTACTTTATACACATAAATGGTAATGATCACTGAGTTTATATCTCAGTCAGTGTGAAAAACAACTGATGTTACAACATGTGCTGTAAATGTCCACCCCCAGTGTCCAAGCATGCTTGAACCCAACATTCCATGTTGTGAAAGGTCCGTGCGACATGTTTGCTCTTAAATCAGCTATGAATATTGGGTTGTCTCTGTATACACGTCATTTAAAACAGCTCCACAAAAATATATATATTCATTTAAAATAAATAAATAAGTAAATTAAAAAAAAAAATAATAATAATAATTATAATAATAATTTATTTATACTGTGCCCAGCAGTATAGCTGAGAAATTGAATGTCTCATTGCTGCGGCACGAAACTGATGAAAAATGGCTGGATGGGCGCCGGCCTCCACTCCGACAGCCATAGATATTAGTTATGAGAAATTAACACCTATCAATCTGCACTGTAACCATGGATGCAGGTATATATAATCCAAATATTATCACCACCTCTTCATTAGAATTAAAGTTAATCGTGGTCATTTGGGTAAAGAAGCAAAAGGGACACCATGTAAATGTACCTATTGTAATAACAAAAGGATTAGTATTTATGTTATTCACAGTCGTACAGGATAATTCCAAGGCATGTATAACATTTTTTAAAGAGTGTCAGCCAGGACACTACAGCCTCCAAATGGTGGGGTTAGTCAAAAACAATGTTACAATTAACTCCCCCTCCCCCCAACCAGGAGAAGTCAATATGTCACACACATACTTTGAAAAACTAAATTCTCAGTTCTCTGTAAGCTTTTAATCCACAAATTCACTGGAAATGTACTATAGATGTCAGGTAAAAAAATTAGCTGTTTTTTTATTTTGTGTTGCTGTTTTTTTATGTCAAGAAATAAAATTTGTCTCATCATTATTTACATGTTCTTGATTTTATACATTCAGGTTGGAAAGCTCTTTAGTCCAAAGCATCACAGAACTACGCTTGTACTGATTTACCATACTTATAACTCTTAGCATGTACATTTATTACAATTAACCCCACCTAAGGAAAAAGTAAGGTGTGTACCTCCACAGTTGTTGAAGCCGTTGCTCTGGAACCCTGGCTTGCAGGAGCAGAAGGAGTCTGTGTTGTTTGTCACACAGTGAACCTCTTCTGTCTCTCCACACAGAGACTTATTACTCTTACAGTCATTCATCATGGTGTCTGTAAATACACATACACACATATTAGATTATATAAATATTCATAAAGACCTTGACTTGCTGGACCTTTGGCGTCAAATTGGTCAGATGCTTAGGTGCTTCAGGTGCCTCTGGAGCAGGACAAGCAGATTGAGGAACAGCTTTTTTTTTTTTCCTCCCAGAGATGTCTCCTTACTGTCTGTTAGTGTCTGCACTACATTTTCGTTATCATTTATACATTGTATGTAAATTGCATATATTATCATAGTTTCTAATGGTCTGTATATACATTTAATATGCACATATCCAACCTTAAATTGCGATTTAAATAGTAAATTATTCCATCCGTATACCATGCTTATAGTATTTTTTATTCAACATGTATATTATGTCTACAATACCTCTATAATATATTCACATGTATATTTGTCCATACCTCCGACTAACTTTTGTATATACTGTATCTATGTACATCCTACACTGATGCTTATTGCACTTCTGGTTAGATGCTAAACTACATTTTGTTTCCTTGTACTTGTACATGTGTAATGTCAGTGACTAATCTAATGTGTTTTTATTTATTTTTTTATGTGAAAAATTGTCTGTTAATTTGTTTTTGGTCTCGACCACTCCCGGTCACAGTCCTAAGTACTAAAAATCTTGATTCAGACTCAGTGTGTCTTGCTATTGGTGTCAAATCTCTAGCAGTTTCGACAACAAGCTTCTTACATGGTTTCTGACACTGTATGGGAAACTAAGAAAACTCACTATACAATTATCCTAAATAGCTCCTGTAATACAAAAGTAAACTCCAATCTAAACTGCAGTAAACAGACTCCATTTGCTGATCTATGAAGGAAAGTGATCCATTCACTTAATCAGTGAATCTCATGATGAGACTCGATGTGACTCAGAGCAGCAGCTCACCCAGTTTGCAGCCGATCTCGTCTGAGCCGTAGTCCTCGCAGTCGTTGAAGAAGTTGCAGCGCTGGGTGGAGCTGATGCACTTGCCATTACTGCACTGGAACTGGTCCTTCCCACACTTGCTGACATGCTCACCTGTTCAATCACAAACAGTCTCAGCGTTCAGTTAGTATAAAGCAGGACTATGAAATCATATGAGTGCAGCTTAGCAACTCACCACAGTTAAGCTCATCAGAGTTGTCCCCACAGTTGTTGACACCATCACAGCGCTTACCGCTCCACAAACATACACGATCATTCTGACAGCGGAAGTTCCTGGTGGGTGGACACATAAACTTCCCTGCAGGGGACAAAGAACATATGCGCTGAGCACCACGTCAAAACAACCTGACACCCTACCCACCTTGTAAGTGCAGCTAGAGATATCCTGTGGTACACTTGAGTACCACAATATTATGCTTTGTTATATTGCATAGATTCTCAAAAAACAAAGAAACTACAACGGAACCTCGAATTTTGTCATTAATCCATCTTCATCCATCACTATTATAGGTTTACTCTCTGTTTTAAAGCGTGCCGTTGTGGTCCAACCAGCAGCCTTTGTATACCTGTTCTTAGGGTTCTTGGCTGCTATTTGTTTTCGCACCCATTTTCAGGTGGAAGCACTGCATGCTGTTGCTTTAGTGTGCCATGTTTTAGTTTGTTTTGAGCATTATTAGTATTTGGGTACTTCTTGAGCCTTTTTATGTTTTTGTTTTTTGTCAAGCTCTTCAGCTTCTGTCTGCTCTGAGCTTGCTTCCACTCATAAATCTGGGTACAGTCTCATGACATCATCTTGGCATACAGAAATGTGTACAGAGAGGTCTGTTTCTGCCACACAATAAATAAGCACAAAAAAAAACAACACTGGAAAAACAATGTAAACATTTTGAATGAACACGGTGGATGATGCTCACTCAATGAGAAACAATGCCAGAGTGAAAGTCCAATGTGTCTTATAGGAGTTTGTCTGAATTTACATCTTAGGGCTTTTACACATCGTTTAAAAAAAATTCTAAATATTGTTGGTTTTCCTAAGAGAGATTAGCAGAAATTTTTACAATTTGTTATAGCACATGCTTGCAGTTTACTGTAAACAAAAAAATGTGAACAATTTCTCTCGGATATCAGATTTTTAGGCTGCCCAGCATTGACTTTATGTAGGTTCATCTTGCTACAATTTGTGCCACAAGATGTTCAAGAGTGCCCAGTTCATCAGTAAATAATTATAACCTAAAACAAATTTTTATTTTATTCCTAAAAAAATATGGCACATGGTGTATTTGAAGCAAAATTTTTAGTTGGCATCACAAAATAGGCAAAATGTACAACTTTAGCAGAAAAAAAGAGGGTTTCTGATTTCAGACTCCTCCCTTTTGAATGCAACAAGTAGATGCTGAATCTGCCAAGAGGTTAACTGTTTGTATGTAAAGATTGGTGGCAGACAGTGGCTTATTTTTTGTTGTATTTAAACTCCTGACCACTAGATGGCAGTGTTGTAATCTGTCTTCAGCCATTAGACTTTTCCCCACTCCAAAATAAACTAGCAGCATAAGAGTACACTGCTAACATCAGCAGTTGTAGCCTAAATTATACAGTTAAATATGTATACTGTTTAAATAGTAATTTATTTCCACTCAAAAAAATATTTTATTAATAATACTAATACTGTAATCACTTTCATTTTATTATAAATCTGAGATTCTGGATTTCTGATATTCAGGAGCTATAAGACAAAAAAAGCTTAAAATATGTAATTAATATAAAATATATGACAATTTACCTTTTTGAATTAAATTATGAACAAAAACGAGCTTTGACAATATTCTAAATGTTTATGTATGACTTTAATCTTAATGAAAGTATGTATATGAGGTGTACACTGACCACATTCTTAGTTTCAGCAATTCATACATTCACAGGCCGTTTACTCACTGCACTCCTCTGGGTTCTCGTCCGAGTTATCTCCACAGTCGTCTTCACCGTCGCACTTCCAGGCGAGAGGTTTACACAAAGTGTTGTTACACTGGAACTCGTCGCTGGGACAGAGACGCTCCACTGAAGGAGAAAACCAGTATGAGATGGTTTCATGTCACGTACAGTTCTGAATGCTCTTTACTACACTTTGTATTTTAATTAGAAAATTAATATAATCTGAAAAATAACAGAAATTCAACCTTTACAAGTGACCTTTACAAGTGATGCTTTAGAATATAATTTACTACGAGCGTTAGAACAAATAAACTTATGCTGCGCCATATTAAACAAGTGCGTGCCGTTCTAGAGTCAGATTTAGTGATAATGACCCTCAGTATTAAGGAGGTATCTGATTTAAACCAGCACTGTAGATGTCTGAAATAGCTGTTTGAAAGTGTTTTTGTTCATTTTTAGCTCACATTAAATCATACAGTCTCCTAAAAGTCATCATTTTGAGGATATATTTTGATTGAAAAGAGATTTGAGTGACCATTGACTATTGCAATAAAAGACTTACAGTAAAACATTCCTTTCAATTAAGTGAAAAAATGGATATCAGTCACAAAGTGGTCAGGAGCTCATGTAAGTTGATGTGCTGGTTGATGTGACACACACACTCACCTGCAGTATCACACCTCTCCTCATCACTGCCATCCATGCAATCCGCATCAGCATCGCAGCGCCAGCGCAGGGGGATACAGTGGCCATTCTTACACTGGAACTGATCTACATCACACTTCAGATCACAGCCATTCTGTATACACACAACACAGACAAACACACCTTTAGCATCCATCCTGAAACACCAACAATCGCCAACAGTGATTATACAAATGTCTTTACATATTTAAAAATATAGATTCAATTACCTATTATGACCTACAAACACCATCTGTAACTCACTTTAGAGTTCATAAAACAGTACCTCATCAGACCCATCAGCACAGTCATGATCTCCGTCACACTTCCATCTCCCAGCAATACAGCGGCCGTTAGTGCAGGCAAACTCACTCTCTGAGCACTGACGTGGCACTGAGGGACACACAAACATGCTCCTTAAGTCGGGAACAGAAAGACTTTAGGAATACACACTGTACCAGGACTGGGCAGAGTCTCAAACGGCTCCCTATTTAGCCGACATTAAAATCCTGGCTCCTGTTCACAAATAGTGCATAAAATATGTACAGACCACTGCCATCTGAACACGATGTGAACTAATGACACAAACGTGATCAATTCAACAACAACCAAGCTAACAGTTCAGCTGTCTCAACAGCCTTCTGAAAAAAGTTAGGATTAGTTTATCTGTTGTCTTCATCATGTAAGACATCTCTAAAACCAGCTCAAACTGGGAACAAAAAACACTCCGATCCATACGTGGACACAATTCAAGTTCTGTGATTGGTCAATTGGCTGAGTGACGAGATCTGTGATTGACAAAATTTGTGCTTGATGGTTTGAGTGACAAAGTGTACTATTGGATGATTAGTTAAGTGATGATATCTATGATTGGATGATAAGTGACCTGATCTGTGACTTGTCAATTGACTGAGTGACGAGATCTATTAGTGGTCAATTAGTCAAATGTGGAGCTCTGTGATTGGTTGATTATTCAATTGATGTGTGATTGGTTGAGTGATGAGATTTGTGATTGGTCAGTTGGTTGAGTGACAAGGTCTGTGATTGGTCGAGCAACAAGGTCTGTGATTGGCTGACTGGTCGAGTGAGAAAATCTGCGATTGGGCGATCGGTCGAGTGACGAGATCTGCGATTGGGCGATCGGTCGAGTGACGAGATCTGCGATTGGGCGATCGGTCGAGTGACGAGATCTGCAATTGATCGAGTGACGAGATCTGAAATTGGGCAATTGGTCGAGTGACTATATATATATATATATATATATATATATATATACATACATACACACTATTGGGTGCTTGGTCTAGTGATAAGATCTGTGATTGGTCGAGTGATGAGATCTGCGATTGGCTGATTGGTCAAGTGACAAGATTCTGAGAGTTAAGCGCTGCAAAAGTTGACCAAAAAGAGGGCGTATAAAATCATGCCGTACTGTTGCCATCTGGGAAATCATGAATTATAATCACACAAATAACTTGAGCACAATGTGTGAAGGCCTAATAACCCCAGATAAAGTCATGCTTGTACAACTCAATATGGACAAATATTTGACCGTTTGTGTGTAGAAGCCAAAATTTCAAACCTTACATAGTGCACTAAGCAGGGAGCTGGAAACCATTTGAGAATCACCCAGGGACAAATGATTATACCATCCAGGACACCACAGCACAAAAGAGGGAATATAACATATGGTCCACTCCACAATATAATACTAATAAAGGGAACCAAAATAAAGGTTTAACACAGAGGAAAGGCCAAGAGAAAGATTGTGGAAGATATCCATGCTTGTTCTTTCACAATCAGGTGGACAGAGGAAAGGAACTGGATTAAAGTAATCAAAGTAGACTAATAATCATTGACTGATGTGTCTTTACTGGGGAATCAGAATCACTCACACTGAGGAGTACGAAATAAAAGGCTAAAGAAGTCAAATATTTGGAGCATCTCTACTGCAGGTAACAATTCCACTACTACAAGGACAGGTGCTGAAATTGGCAGCTTCTGTCACAAACAGAGTGAAAAAAAATGGGATGATGGGAGAAAGGCCACAAAGAGGGTGGGGTGGGGGTGGGTAAGGAAAAGAAAAAGTAGGCCGAGGGGATGGAGGAGAGGTTGGGATGGGAGGAGTGACCTACCTCTGAGTCAAGCCACCATGTCAGTGTGAAATGAAGAACAAACATAAGATGAAGTGATAGGCATTCATGAGCAATGTGGGCAATGTCATGAAACAGTGCAAAGCAAGTGGATGTGGTATGCACACGCATGCATACACGTACACAGACACCTCTGATCACAATATGACGTGTACATACTCCATGTGCCCTTCTTTGAAATACACTGTGCCCATCTACAGTTCTAACACACACTCAGCATAAGAACAAACATTACAAAGCCACCAACTTCAGCCCTGACATCAGGGCTGTGTGTAAGAAAAATCACATTTGCACAAACGCAGCTGATCAGCCAAAACATGTTTGGTGTCTGAAGTTTGCTTCTTTGAGTTCTGGAGTTCTGAATCTCATGTAGCTAACAAGCAACGGAAGCTTAGCATTACTAAAGCTGACAAGGTGATCCCTGACACTTTCCTCATTGCTCCTGTGTTCATTATAGAGGTTAACTTCTCCATTGTGGTATTGCTGTACCATTTGACAGAACCGTTGTTCCCATCTGGCATCAATGGCCTGTGGGGCATCACTGTTATGCCATTGGGAGGTACTCAGTATACCTTCACTACAGCGGCTCTAGAACATCCGACAAAGTCAGCAATTTCCAAGATGCTACCACCCTTCAACCGGTACCCTATCATCATGCCCTTTTAGACATCAGTCCAATCACTTCCTTTGTCCATGATGATGGTTTTACACTCTGCTACAACTGACTAGTGTGCACACTTATTTGTATGTGCAGCAAACCCTGTCGCAAGGCATCTGTGACATCCCAGGCCAAGTTTATTCCAAAATATATAATATTCTGATATGACATGTATATACATCTCAATATGGCTGGTAATGTTGTTAGCTGTGCAATGTACTTTTTATAGGTACATCACAAGCCCTGCACATGTTGGTGTTTTTCTGTATCACGGTTTTGAGGTACCTCAATGAGGGTGCTCACATGGGCGGCATTGTGGCTTAGTGGTTAGCACATTTGCCTCTCAGCGCTGAGGTTTTGGGTTCGAGTCCCCATGTTCTCCCCGTGTGTACGTGGGTTTCCTCCGGGGACTCCGGTTTCCTCCCACAGTCCAAAAACATGGAGGTCAGGTGAACTGGCTACTCTAACCAATTACCCTGGAGTGTAAATGAATGTGTATGTATGTATGTTTGCCCAGATATGGTTGGCACTCTGTCCTGGGTGATCACCCTAGTGCTTGATGCAGTCATCCAGGCGGACGGTAGCTTCTGGTTGAGAGTACACTGTGCGACTGGCTGCTGCTTCTCGCCAGTGTGTGTGGTTGTGTGTGT
This sequence comes from Crenuchus spilurus, assembly GCA_036984385.1. Taxonomy (NCBI): domain Eukaryota; kingdom Metazoa; phylum Chordata; class Actinopteri; order Characiformes; family Crenuchidae; genus Crenuchus; species Crenuchus spilurus. The sequence continues at coordinate 20,802 of BRDA01000728.1, forward strand.
GTATATGGAGTGTGTTGATTGTAAAGTGTCCTTGGGTGTCTAGAAGTGTAACTATATAATTGTATGTAGCTATATAAGTGTAACATAAAAAAAAAATATTAACACATCCGTGTTTTGGCAGGGTGAATGTCATTTTTGGATATGGGGGCTGAGATTTGGGTCAGTGGCTGGGTAGGGCCCCCCTGAGTTGAATGTAGTTCTGTATCCCCCCCAGCCTGTGTGTTGTTTAGATTACTCACAAAACAATGAAAGGCTTGGAGATTGTCAAACGTGCTTGGTTGAAATTCCTTTCCATCCTCTCTACAGTGCGAGAGTGTTGGAAGGAGCCCCTACACAATCCAACATGCAAATCCAATGAAGCTAAGCAGGTCTGGGCCTTGTTAGTAGTTGGATGGGAGACCTCCAAACAAAAGCTTGTGTGACTGCTGGACGTGGTGTTGGTGGACAACAGGAGGCGCTTTTCCTCTGTTCTGTGTGGATCACGATGCCCTGGTGCCGTGCCAGGGACACTGTACTGTATAAATGGCATCTGATGAGATGTAAAATTTTGAGATCAGAAAATGATCCCTGGTCTTTTCCTCTAAAAGAGTAGAAGTGTGACCCTGATCTCACCTCTCTGTGTAGTAGTTCATGTTGCAGACTGCCTGCCATCTATTTGAGATCAGTGTGGCTTGGTGTAGTACAAGTTATTACCAACATCAGCCTCATAGCTTCAGTGTAAACCTGCAGAAGCGAGTTTTAAACACCAAACACGTCTCAGCAGACTGCATGAGTTGTAAAGGTTTAATAGAGTAAATTGTGACTTTCTGAATAGCAGAATTCTGTACCAAACTTCAGCAAACATGCATTCAGGTCACCAAAGCAGCAGAAACACTTACCGCACTCCTCCTCATCCGAGTTATCTCCACAGTCGTTGTCATAGTCGCATTTCCATCGTCCAGGGACGCAGCGGTTGTTCTTGCAGCGGAACTGATATGGCTCACATGTTCTCTCATCTGCCACAGAGACACAAACTTATGAGACTAATGAAGATGAACTGTGCTGAAAATAAAAGCCGGACGGGTTTCTGAGAACTTACCGCACTCCTCTTTGGGCTCATCAGAGGCGTCACCGCAGTCGTCCTCCCCGTCGCACTTCCAGCGGGCTGGGATACAGCGGCCCGAGTCTTTACAGCGGAACTCATCCACACCGCACGTCATCTGAGCTGCAGCCGGTTCAGATCGTCACATTAGGGGTGTGCACAGGCACTTGACCTCTCAGCTAAATGTACGAGTTGCCATTACGTGAAGACTAAAACTGATATTTGTGCTTCTCATGTATTTCATTATGAGAAGATGGAGAAAAAGGCTGTGGTGATGTATCAATCCATCACTCTGTCATGTGATCTAAATAGCAATCACACTGATGTGACAGAACCAGCAATGTTTGAGGTTTTATTTTCACATCATGGCTTTTTTCCCGCAAAAAAAGTTCTTATTGGCTATTAAACAGGAATCTTATTGGATTTCTGTTATAATGAACAGAACGATTCCTATAGGATGTACGACAGGATTCCTACAGAATGTACAATAAGGATGTACAATATGATTCTTATGGTACTTTAAACAGGATTCCTAGAGGATTTTCAATAGGATTCCTATAGGATGTATAATAGGATTCCTATGGAATTTTTCCTATTTGATTTGTATAGGATATAGATTATATCCAAAATCTTTTAATCCTTTGTTAAAATCTCTGTGATTCATTGTATGCTATGCTCCTCCTAACATGTTAAAAATGAAAAGGTTTATAAGACAAGGCCTTACTGCAGTTGGCTGGTTCATCAGAGCCGTCCACGCAGTCATTATCCCGATCGCACATCCAGACACGGGGAATGCAGCGCTTAGTGATGTGACACTGGAACTGGTTCGGAGCACACGTCACCTCCGCTACAACAACAACAACACAATACATAGTCAGCACAGCCCAACACCAATAAAACATCAGCACTGCAGAGAGAAAAGAGGTGGATAGTATGTAATGTCCTCTGGATGAGGGACAGCACTATGGCAGCTCAAATGAATCCTCTGATATTTACATGTACAAACATTTCCAGACAACGAAGCATAAAACTTTTCATAAAAGTTTGGTGATGCAGATGGGAGAAGTGATTGGATACAATAAGAAGGAAAGGTTGCTGAGAGAAGTCACTCACGGCAGTCTTTCTCATCTTCTCCTTGACCGCAGTTGTTCTGGCCGTTACAGCGGAAGATTCCAGGAATGCAGCGGCTGGGGTGGGAACACTTAAACTGGCTGGGCAGACACACATGAATGTCTAACAAGAGAAAACGTAGGAAACACTCTTAGCACAACATAATTAAGCTCAGGTAAAGTTATAAGATATACAAGCACTATGCAAAATTTGATCCCTCCCTAGAAATTTTAAAAGCTAAATATTTTGTTTACATGATCAAAAACACCACTAATATTAGAACCACCACCAATAATAACAACTATTCAAAAACTAAAAACCCATTACTGATTCCTCAACAATGTGCTCACGACACATTTCACCTCCTCTCCTCCAGCAGGTGCTACAGAACCCTGTTTACTCAGGTCATCACCCTCATAAACAGCTGACCACTAGTATCATCTGCTAAGGCCAGAGCTACCCCTGGTTTCCCCTGACAGTTATTAAAACTCATCACCAGTTTTTTACCTTAACCTGTATGATTGCTTGTGTATTGTTCATTCTGTAATATAGGCACATCTATATTACTTGTCCCTGTACAGTCCATGTATACTAGGTTTACTGTATATTGTTAGTGAATTACATGCACATTATATTTCTATATAATACTAGAGACACACCAACGGCCAGAAACAAATTCCTTGTGTGCATCAATACACTTGGCTATCTGATCTGATTCTAATATATACTGATGTGTTCTGTGTAATTCTCATCCAATATCTTGTTTGGTTAATTAATATTTTAATTATGTTGTGTGCTGCTAAATTTAACTAATCCATCTGATGCCTGAACATCTGCAACCACACTAGCTTACAAGACAACAGCCATGTTTTCAAAACAAGAAATTCTTGATATTTTTGTACTGCATTTTTGTTTATTTGTATTTATTCTACATATACATTACACTTTTATAAGTAAAATGACACTTATTGCCAAGATCAATCGCTTTAAATAACATGATTTGAGGATTTTTTACACAGGACTGTATACAGCGGTAAATATAACCTTCAAGGCAAGGACCAAAAATTTGATTTGATGTTTTATATTTTTTTAAACTGCAAGCTCATTAAGCTGAGGCTTAGAAATTCTCATTACACATAATTCTGAATTCACGTTACTCATACTTCTATATAATAGAACAGTAACTTTTAACCTGTGGGCCGTGGCCCCCCAGTGGGTTGCAGTGGTAATATAAGGTGGCCATAAGTTGTTTTGCGAAATAAAAACCCTTAGAAAGCAGATATTTCAATAAACTTATTGTAAGAGAGGAAAGATATTAGTGTGTTACAATTATTCATAAAAATATATAGTTTGAGCTCATTGACCTGAGTCACTGATATAACCAACATAGCTAGTGTGTAGTAAACTAGTCAATATTACTGCATGTCTGAATGAAACATTTATAATGTATTATTAATTTTTTCATCATGAATAAATGGTTGAAGAGAGGGCCTTTCAATAGGACAGATCCTAACGTGGGAAGTGGCCTTTGGAATTGAGAACACCAAGCATAAACCAAATACAGCAGTGGGTAACAAGTGCTAATAATCTCAACATATAGGATATATTGCTATAATTTCTACTATCAATTGTGCTTAATTTTCTCAAGATTGGGTCAAATAAATTTTCTTGTGGGCAGCGATATATATAATCTACAATAATATCTTAATTGCCGTGTAAACAATGCACAAACTGACATTATGCTAACCACTGGGGGCAAAACAATCAAAACACCTTGACTCCACGCATTCACTAGCTCATGCCTTAGGACAAACTGCTGTGCTCATGCAATTTGCTAGCATAGGTTAACCCTGCGTTCACTCAAGCAAGCGACAAGTCACTCAAGTCCCACCCAAGTGCGTCTGTTGCGGATGGGTTTGTGGCTACTCGCATGGTGGGTTAGCACGGATGCTAATCTAGACAGTTACCCTTGGAGCCATTGCTACTTTCCTCCACACATCAATTTCCTCCAACAAAGCATTACTATGTTGACACTAATATAAATATTATTTGATTTTGCCAATCTAACACTGATTACACTTAAATACCCATTATTTAAGCTTAAGAAAATCTGGTACGTCACATGGTTTACACATATGTGCACTGTTTTATATTTTGCACTGGTGATTTCAATGTTTTTGTTTTAAGTAAAAAAAAAGCCTTATATATTGTTTCCATTAATATATTTAGTTAGCAATTATTAATATGATTTAAGGAGTGCAGTCTACATTTTTGAATAATGCAAAATATTGTTTAATATCTTTATCGTCAAAATTACAGAAATTATCGAGATATAATTTTTTGCCAATAAAAAAATTACACCCCTAAAAAATACCTGATTTACAACAACACTTATCTGGACAGTAAGGGTTAGTTTGCTGAGAAAAACTAGAGTACTAAAATGAACTAATAACGATGTAATAATCCTAATAAATGACAATCATTATCTCTTCATGACGGTCTAAACGTTCTCCTCCAATATCTGGTTCTCATAATCAATAGTTCATTATGTCAAATCAAGTGTGCTGCTGATCAATTTAATACATCCAAGGTGATGGCTGAAAAGCATTGAGGAGAACATCTGGAACCACATCTTGTTCTAAAAAACTGATACTGTTTACTGTTAGACTTTATTCTAATGACATATTATGCTTATAAAATGTAACACACGCACATTGTTGAGATAAATGATAATGTGCTTAGATGTAAGCTATGCAGTAACAAGTGGGTCAGTGGGGTTTACGTACCACAATTAGCCTCGTCTGAGTTGTCCTGGCAGTCGTTGTCTCCATCGCAGATGTAGGCTGGGTTGGTGCAGATGCCTGTACCACACTGGAACTGTCCTGGCCTGCACTTAAACTCAGCTGAACACACGAACACACACACACACACAACAAAACTTAGTCTCTCTCATTCGTTCACTCTCATAATACTACTAAAAAGTTTGGAGTCACTTCCTATGACAACATACTTTAAGAATAAAGTTAATTTTTCTAGCCATTAGGATACTTCAATAAAATCTACAAATGCTGCTGCTCCAGATACTCCGTCTTCTACAGCAGAACAGTGTCACTGCTTTTTAGTTCAGTTTGGTTTACTCTCCAGCAGATGTTTACTACGGTACATGTTTCACACAAATCTTGTCGAGGATAATGCTGGGTGACAAACTTTTGGGGTAATAGTGTATATACTAGTTTAGTATTAGTAACAAAAGTCGTCATAGTAAGCTTCCTAGACAAAGCATTAGCCTCCTTGCATGTTTAAGGTGGTAGTAATTTTCAGGCTTCAGCAGATGGCGCTGCACAAGGATGATCATGATTTAAAAAGAAGTGATTACATTTGCGTGCAAAAGGACACAGTGTGAAGGAAGTAGCTGAATTTGCAGGTGTGTGGAAGTGTACAGCTATACAGGTCTATGAGCAGTGAACAAACTCCCAGTCTACAGGAGATTCTCCTCAGAACTGTGGCTGAAAGACAAAACTGATGGACAGGGACTGCCGGCAGGTTTCGCAGCTTGTGAATGAAAATCGCTCGACTTCCAGGCAAAATCGCAGGTCCTTTACAACCAATACCTTAAAGACACTCCAAAAGGAACTGCATACCACCCCAGCAGGCACAATAACATTGTGACAGTGTTCCGACAATGTTTCCTACATTCTTGCAACATTGATACAATGTTGTGATGAGGTTATATGCCTGCTGGGATGAATATATGGCGCAAGAGGCCTTTGCTCACAAATGTGCCTAGTTACAGAGAGTGACGAGGCAAAAACTGCACTGCTCATGACATGTTATCAGATGAATGTGGTTTCTGACTGTATGTGAATGATGCTGGACCTCTTGTTTATTAAAGATATGTGGAAGCTTTCACTGAGAACTCTGTGCAAGGTGTGGTTTAGTCTAGATGAGGCTCTGTGATGTTCTGGGAGTTTTATTTAAACAGAAATTAGCACTTTGGTATCTTCATAGTGAAGAACAATGTTATCATCCCTGTACTCCATGATTCTCATGTTCACAAGGGTGATATGACCGATTGGTATGATGAACAGGAGCATTCACACATGTGGACTGGCCCAACTATGTGGACAACATCTAATAACAACATCTGTGCGATCTTTATGCAAGAGTGGCTCAACAGTGATGTCACCAACATCCAGAAACTTGTCTAGTTCATGCCAAATTGAATCACAGCTGTTACTCGTGTTATCCAAAGTATTACCAACTTCTGGGCACGTTTCAGTCATCTGTGACATTTTGGTCCAATGAGTGGTTACTAGTAATACTAATGTGATACTGTAATATTAATAAATGAATAATAAGCCTAGGGATCAATACGTTATAAGCCCACTGCACTTACGGCAATCTGCAGGCTCATCCGAGCGGTCTCCACAGTCATCTTCTGTGTCGCACTTCCACCAGAATGGGATGCACTTATCATTCTTACAGACAAACTGCAAAAAAATCAACGTAGAACAACTAATAAGTGATTAAGACATTATTTCAACTACATAAAGGAGGAGATTAACTCCATCAGGAGACCACACACACACAGGCTTACCTGGCTAGCCGTGCAATTGGACAAGCACTGTCTGCCATCTGCTGCCAGGTAGAAGTTGGTGGGACAGGCACACTTGTAGCCCCCTCCAGGAGAGAGCAGACACAGATTACTGCATCCTCCATTGTCAACCTGACAGGGGTGATTCTCCACTACACACAGGAAACAGAGAAAGAATGTTAGTCTGCTTTATCCTACCTTCTGAAATATGTACTGTTTATATACACTACCACTCAAAAGTTACAGAACATTTTTGGTATGCGCCTAGTTGGTCAGCGGTTCACCCAACAGCAAGATAATGACCAAAAAAATAAGTCCAAGCTATGCCAGAAATACCACAGGAAACAAAAACAAGATGGGAAGCTTGAAAACATGGAGTGGAGCACAGTCTCCAGACTTAAACCCCATCCAGCTGATTTAGGATGAAGTGAAAATCAAAACAAACCTACAAGTGCCAACATTCATGTGACGTTCTGCAGCAGATTTGTGAAAAACTGTCTGAAGGATGTTTGATTTCTATTGTAGAAAGACTGTCACGAGTGTGCTCAGCTGTTATATCTGACAAATGTGCTACTTTAATGAGTCCAAAGTTTAGATACATTTTGGTCTATAAATTGATTCAATGATTGATTATTTAACTCCTATGCTTTCATTTAGAGTGCAACTAGCCATTAAACTGAATATGTTTCAATAAAAAATTGGAAATATTGAGGTGTTGAAAAACTTTTGACTGAGTGTAGTTTCCAAACCGTTTCAGAAAATTCTGTTTTGTAATCTGAATCAAATTCAGTACATTCACACCATGAACATTCTCCCTGTACAGTGTACTGATGCATTATACACGAATCATGGCACAAGTGAAATAACCAACGTCCTGTACCGTCTCCATGAGGACAACTGAGGACTAATGTCTCACAGCTTGCGCATGCAGATGGAGAAGGCTGGATGGGCGCCGGCCTCCACTCCGACAGCTGCCGATATTAGTCATCAGAAATTAACACCCATCTAATCGCAAGTTTGATTCCCAGTCATGCTGTTTGCCATCAACAGTTAGCAAAAATTGGCAGTGCTCTCTCTTGGCGGGTAGATGGCGCTCTCTCTCACACATTGCAATGTCTGCTGGTTCAGACGTCTACTGATCGGTCCATTCAGAGCTGGGAATCCTGCGCTTTCCTCCGAGCACGCTAGGCTCCCCAGTGATGGTGTATCAGCACGTAACAGAAAAGGCTTGTGCTTGTCTTCACCCTCCTAGAGTCAGGGACATTGCAAAAGTGATGGGGAGAGTCCTAACAGAGGGGATGGGCTAATTGGCTAATACTGCATTTGGAAGGGGATCAAAATGGGCAAAAACTTAGAAATAAAATTATTTAAAAAATTAAATAAAATTAACACCCATCTACCTGCTCTGTAGTCATGCATGTCAGTCTTTTTGACAGACAGATATATATTTAATCCACATTTCATCACCAGATCTTCACTAGTATTAAAGTTAATAACAGTCATTTGGGTAAAGATGCAAACGGGACACTATGTAAGTGTTACAAACTGTAATAACAAAAGGCTTTAGGTGTTGGAACATATGCATTGTTTGTGGTCCTCTGGCCTGACACGAAGAACATGCTGGTCTTCCAGATGGATAAATGTGTGGCTACATCCCTACAAGCTTTATTTTTTATTATTTATTAGTGTGATGAGTCTTTACCCTCAGGTTGTCTGTCTGGATGGTAAATGTGGATGTCCATAGGCCTGTGTAGGGTGCTGATCAGCATGGTCTTGTTGATGCCGAGGGTCTTGTGTGCTCTGTTGATGGATTTGGTCTCCCAATCTGTCCAGTAGATGTACTCCTCAAACAGAGTCATGGCGAAGATGTGTGGGATGTCATGATTCAGCACTGCAGGGAGGACAGCATACATTTAAAACTCAGCTAACCCACACAACCTGCAACCATAGAGGCATCAGTTCAAAAGCACAAACCCTTTTAAACCTGATCTACACTGTAAAATGTTGGAACAGTCCTATATTACAAGGTTTTATATCTCTATAAATGCCAGTTGACAGCACAGGTGAGGCCCTATCACTGTAATATGGCTTACAGACACTTAGAGTCAATGGGAAATGACATTTCTTTAAGAATTGTACAGTTGATAACACCACATTAAACAAGCAGATACAATGACTAGCACCCCTACAGGGCTGCTCTGATTCTATCAAGCTAACGTTGAAACGGCAAGAACAGAATTCCCAGTCTGTGTCCTTTCTTAATGTCAGGGATTCAGATGTAAATAGGATCTGCCCAGACACCCCCCTCTCCCTCTCACATGCTGATCAGAAACACAATGGCCTGACTGTAAAGCTGGGAGAATGCTCTATACTGTCAGGAGAAATGCATGCTCAGGTCATTTGCAAAGGCTAAGGCTCCCCCCCCCCCCTCTCAATGTCTCATTATAAATGAGAGATCTCAGAGGACTGTTGTGCATACGACTGTAAAACAGCTCAGAAATCCATCCAGTCTTAAAGGCTTTAAAAGTCATTTTTCTCTACGTACACCCCTGCAGGGAACTGCTTAGGCCATTTTCTCATTTTCTCACCTCTGTACCCTGTTCTAGGATTGCACCGAATATTTGGCAACCCAAATTATTCCACCCACATCTTGAGAGAAATCTCTTGGTTAAGGATAGCCAAATTTAGCATGGGTACCAAAGTGTGATTAAAGTCAGATGGTACTGGATGTTGAAACACAGTGGATATAAACTGTATGTACACACATCCCTATTAACATGCCAGGGTTTTGGTGCCGATTGGCTCAGCAGAGTAAGACAATGACACTATGATCAGAAGATCGTGAGTTGGCACTCCCGAGATAACGCTCTCTCGCCAACACTACTAAGTAACGTTCGCTGGCTCAGACATCTGCCAGCCAATCCATCAGAGCTGGGGATACTGATCTTTCCTCTGAGCACACAGGCTGCCCATTGACACTGCATCAACAGCAGTTAAAAAGAGGAGGTGGCTGACTTCACATTCTTCACAGGAGGCATGTGCTAGTCTTCACTTTTTATATCAATTGTACAATGTGTGACCCTGAATTTATAGATACAGTGGAAAAAACGACATTAGATACCATAACCGGTTAGAATTCATTTCCTGTGTGTTTTTAAGCATGTGTTGCCCTACCAGTATGTCTGCTGGTGCCATCCAAGCTAGCAAAGGCAATGTAGTCCTCCCGAGCATCAGCCCAGTAGATTCGGTCATTAATGAAATCCAGAGTCAGGCCATTGGGCCAAGTGATCTTATCCTTGATGATGATACGTCGGTCAGTGCCATCCATGCCAATGCGGCCGATATGAGGCACGTCGCCCCAGTCCGACCAATAGAGATAGCTGAAAAAATACAGAAAAGACATTCGAGATTGGAAGGGCAGATATCACAGAGATCAAAGACATTACATCACATTATTTTATCATCAATCTGAAGGAAGCTCTGGTCTAGATAGGGCACTGGCCTAAGGTTCTTGGGCTGTAATTAGAAGTGGATTTGAGTCTTTACATGATACAGACCCATTTCTCACATCCACCGCCACAGCTCTTGGCTCCCTCAGGCCGCTGTTGACCAGCACACTCCTGTAGGCCCCGTTTAGCTTGGACACTTCGATGGTGTCTCGACCTTTATCACACCAGTAGAGGTTCCCCCCGACCCAGTCCACAGCCAGACCGTCTGGATTACTCAGAGAGGTCCGGTGAAGTACCTACAGCAGGCAGAGCAGGAGAAATCCATTTTGCATTGAAAACTCTATATAAAAAAAAAAAAAAAAAAAAAAAAGAAAAAAAAAAAAAAAAAGAAAACTTAAAAGGAAAGCACTGATCTGTTGTAGCGGAAAAATTGGGGCAACCTGGACAAATGTCATGCTTGGCTGACTTTCTACATGAAAATAAAACTTACAATGAGTCCCCCTACACCTTCATTGGGTGCTGGGCCGGGCATTGGCATTTACTCTTAATTTACTGAATTTAAGATTTTAAAATGTGGCCTGTGCAAAAGTTATGTCACATTAAAAATGGCATGTTTTATTTTTCTTCCCAAAATAAAATTCAGTAAATACAAAATATGCACTAAAATGAGCAGAAAATATTTAACATGTTCCCCTTTTTATTTTTTTTGTGTTTTGTGGAACTTTTGTGGAAACAGCACACATACTTCCACATTACTGCCGTTTATGTTCATTCGGCGGATCATGCTGCCCTGCGTGGTCACATCCGTCCAGTAGATCATCTGCTCTGCATAATGATAGTCCAGCGCCACAGCGTTATTCAGACCCTGTCTCACACAGATACAGCAGAACATGGTTAAGGAATAGTTCTAACAGCCTTAACAGCACAGTTAACAGTACAGGCTTGTGTGTAGCAGCATAAAAGGTGATGTTACCTGTTTGATGAGGGTGTAATTACTGCCATCCAGGTTGAGCTTCCTCAGGTAGTAACGGTTGGCAAAGATGAGGAAAGGCTCCTCCTCTATAGAGAAAAACAAGCCATCCAATGCAGAAAGTAAGAATTCTAGGCTGCAGTATAAAAAATATATAACTCCAAAACACAAAAAAACATTGCAAACCTATCCATTATTTTCATCTATACGGCTATAAACAATTAGTCAACAAGGAAAAGATAGAGATAAAAATGTCAGTATGGATTGTTATTGTTTAATCTATCACTTACTTGAAGAGTAAGTATAATGTTCTGTAATTATAAGGTACATGTACATACTGACAGATTGCAATACACTACAGCATCCACTAGGGGTGCTACACCTCTATCTTTGAACTATAAAAAATAAATCACACAGGCTTGGAAGGCCACAAAGAGAAAGACAAAGCAGCTGGGTTAGTAATGAAAGTCTATGTTACTTGATTACAAAACTAATCTTTAGTTAGAGTCGGTGCATACTTGTATACTGGATACATGGATGGATAGATAGATACACATGGATGGATGGATAAATGGATGGATGGATGGATATAGATACACATGGAAGGATGGATAAATGGATGGATGGATGGATATAGATACACAAATAACTGGATGGATGGATGGATGGATGGATGGATGGATAGATACACGCATACATGGACGGACAGACAGACAGACAGACAGACAGATACAGGGATAAATGGATGGATATATGATACACAGATAAATGGATGGATAGATACATGGATAAATGGATGGATATATGATACACAGATAAATGGATGGATAGATACATGAATAAATGGATGGACTGACAGATACACGGATAAATGGATGGATATATGATAGACAGATAAATGGATCGATAGATAGATACATGGAAAAATGGATGGATAGATACATGCATACATGGATGGGTAGATAGATAGATAGATACATGCATACATGGATGGGTAGATAGATAGATAGATCATTATCTCAGAGGGAAAGTCATACATTACAGCAGCCCATGTACAATAACAGCACTAAAACAAAACAAAAAGCAAGTAGTACTATAAATAGGAGTTAGGGAGATGCATATATATGCAGGTAATTGTGCACTAATGTATTATCACATCCAGTGAATGATCTCAAAATCCTTTCAGAAGCCAAGTACAATATTAACATCAAAGTGCCTCGTAAACAGCAGTAAGCAGTGAAATATTAATAGACGTACATGTAAAAACACTGTCAGCACATTTTAATATACTTTCACTGTATAATGGCTCATTTTAAAAGATTGGGGCAAAAACACAACAGTGGTGCACATTATGTAGCCATGCAAAGTGAAATATTCAACAAGGGGAGGGTGCCCAAGAGCACAGAAACTTAAGAACAAAGCTTGACGTAAAAGCTGAAGTAATGCACTAATGTTCCTGCTTGAGTGAGTTGTGCTGAAACATGATGCTACATCATAGCTAGTAGGCTTCCTGAACAGAATTTTACCCTTAAGACAGTATTGGGACTGTTGGGAGTTTCTGTGAAATCTGAAAATGTGTATTAAGTAAATAATAAAAAAATAAATAAATAAAACACCAAAATGTCCAAAAACATTTATGCTTTCACCAGGTGGAAGAAGGCTGATGGAAAAGTTTTTTTCTTTTTTAGTAAAGCTATAAGTCAAAGAAAAAAAAAAAAACTATTCCACCTGATCAGAAAGAAGAGGATTGAATGGCGCTATATATATATATATATATATATATATATATATATATATATATATATATATATATATCAGTGGTGGATGCTCTAAGACTGCAAGGGAAGCTCAGCTTCCCCTAAAATGTCAAAAAATAAGTGATCGGTAATATATTGTTGTGTGTAAATGTCATTGACTAAATATGCGCTACAACGCACTCAACTTTTGTTCAGAATCAGCTTCTTATCACTGGTAACGACGCGGCTTTCCTCTCACTCATTCCCGCAGCTTCACATTGCTTTAAACAGGGTGGATGCCAGCGTCCACAGAGTTCAATGGTAAAGCAAAGCATGCAGCGAAACGAGACCAGTCATTGGATGAATCCTGGCCTTTGTCCCGCCCATCGGACGCTCAGCGTCTCTGGGGGTCTATGGGG
>BRDA01000729.1:9793-25114 GCA_036984385.1 Crenuchus spilurus
CTCCCTCCCTCGCTTTGTCTCTCTCTTCCTCCCTCGCTCTGTCTCTCTCTCCCCCTCCCTCCTTCCCTCTCTCTGTCTCCCCCTCCCTCCCTTTCTCTGTCTCTCTCTCGTTTGCCATCTCTCCCTCTCTCTCTCTGTCTAGTTCTGTTTGTTTTTTTACATTATTATTATTAAATGTGATCAGTAATGTGATATTTAGATTGATTCTTCCTGTATAAATGTTTTCTCAACCTTGATTTCCCATCTTCACTGTGGTCAGTGTCTCCTCACATCTCTTGGCTCAGTCAAGGCGAGTCACAGATTATCATGGAGGAGGTGGAGCTACATATTCCACCAAAATCAAACCACAGCATCTTAATGTTGTCAGTGATGCAGCATCATATCAGTGAATCACGTTGTATTGAGTCATGTTGTATCAGATCGCTGCATCACAGAAGTGCTGAATCATATTGTATTGCACTAGTAATACTTCTTATGTGTCAGAAATGTATCAGCTTGTTGGCAGGTGTATCAGGTGTATCATATCAGCCTCAGTGATTATGTAACAGACTTGATCACTGATAGTGTAATTACAGTTCTATAACTCTGTTAACACAGTTATTACATGAAGGATGTTGTTCTGTTTGTGTGTTTGTAGGTTTGGAGTTTGCGTACTCGGCGGCTCCTCGCTCAATGCAGAGTGCTATAATGGGACTTTTCTTCTTCTTTTCTGGAATTGGATCCTTCGTTGGCTCCGGCTTGCTCGCCATCGTCTCCATCAAATCTATTGGCTGGATGGCCTCACACAAAGACTTTGGTAAGGCGTATTTGTTATTTTACATTGTAGCTTGTTTTTTTCAATGAGACAGAAAGAAAAACTATATATGCATAATTTGTATATAAGCATATAAGTGCACTTGGTTTAATTACATTGTACTTGGTTTAATTAGTATTGTAGTTGTGTAATTTTATGGTGTGTGCAGTATGCAGTATAACAGAGTAGTGGTGTTGTAGCATAGTAGTATGTAGTATAATAGTATGGACTATAGTATTATAATTGTATGCAGTATAGTAGTCTGCAGTGTAGCAGTATATTAGTATAGTGTTTTATGCAGGGTAAGCAATATTGTATTATAGGTCTATGGAATATAGTAGTATTGTAGTATAGTAAAATAGTAATATGAAGTAAAATAGTATAGTAGTATGGAATAAAGGACTATAGTACTATGCAGTAAAGTAGTATAAAAGTATGTAATAAAGTTCTGTAATAGTTTATTATTATAGTAGTATGTAGAAAAGTAGTATTGTAGTATAGTAATACAGTGGTAACCCTACTTACGAGTTTAATCCGTGCAGGAGCTGAGCTCGTTATCTGGAATGCTCGTTAGCTGGATGCATTTTCCCCATAAGAATACATGTAAAACTGATTAATCCGTGTCAGCCGGCCAATATACAGTATACTTTAATATGCTAAATAATGTGTTTATATGGGTTTTTAAAAAATAAACGTGAGGACGACGAAGCTCGTGTAGGCTGGCCGCTATTGAGAGAGAGACCGACGGTGCTCGTGTAGGCTGGCGGCTGCATGGTTACACTTATCATATGAAAAGTAAAAGTAAAATTGATCTAACTTTCTTGTTCACTAACTTTTGCTACCTTAGCGTCGCTTTCAACAGGCACTTTCACTTTTACTGGACAGCGGTCAAAGGTATTGACTGACCTCTTCTTCAGCGGTAGCATCTAGGAGATGCTACGACTGCAGCGCCCCTAGTGGTTTGGCATACTTGAAGAAATTTACGCTACTCGTTAGCTGGAATTTTACTAGTTACCTGGAACAAAAATATTCCGAGATCTCGACTCGTTACCTGGAATACTCGTTAGTAAAGATGTTCGTAAGTAGGGTTACCACTGTATAGTAATATGCAGTAAAGTAGTATATTAGTATGGAATAAAGTCCAGTAATAGTTTAGTACTATAGTAGTATGCAGTAAAGCAGTATAGTAGTATGGAATAAAGTACCGTTAGTATAATGCTAAAGTAATATGCAGTATGTAATCTCGTTGTGAAATTTTCATTCTCTCTGGCTGCACTGACCTGAGAGAGGTAGGACATTTGGTTAAATTTGTCAGTGTTATCCTAGAGGGAGCGCATGAATTTTTAGTTTTCCTTCTGTGTTAATCTTCCTCAGGTAATTTAGTGCTCTCCTAACACACACACACACACACACACACACTGTCACACTGGTTTTAGCTTAGCTGAGGCAGCAGGCTGGATCAGCGTTAAATGAAGAACAGGTGTGGTCTTGTTCCTGCAAAAACACCACTGCATTGACATTAGATGGTATAATAATCTAGCAGGCATGTGATATTGCCTGTCTCTACAATTGAAAATGTATTGTCACATCATTAACATCAGAATGCTTTAAAAGTGCATCATCATGCAGGACTCTACGGGTCATAAAATAAACAGCATTGATTTAATTCGATTAATAGACATTTTAGCTGAAATAAAAAAATCTAAATCAAAGAAAAACTGAAAATAAACAGCTTGTAAAACATCCACATTCCCGTGCTGTGTGTAAGTATATTTATGTGTATAAACATAAACCTGAAGTGCTAAAATAATCAGATTGTATTGAGTTGTGGTTGGAGGCTCTGGTAAGAGATTTATAAGCAGCTAAACAATGTGATCTGTCTTCTGAAGAAGGCGGTGAGATATAAATCAGAAACAGCAGCATAAAAGTCTTTGATTTTCTTCTCTGGATGTTTTGAGTCTGAAGAAACTTGAAGTCTGGCCTCTTGTTTGAGTTATTATGTTCAGTTTGTGAGGCAGGTGTTTGTGGCTGAATAAAGTGCTGTAAGCAACTTTTAATAAACACACACACACAAATAGATATGCTGCCCTCTGTGTGTGTGTGTGTGTGTGTGTGTGTGTGTGTGTGTGTGTGTGTGTGTGTGTGTGTGTGTGTGTGTAACGGATAGCTGTGTCAGGTTAACGGCTGAAACAGTGTGTAAATCTGTCAACATGGAGACGATGAATGGCACTTTGGAGACGGCAGATGGATGCGGTTTCCATAAAGATGGCAGCCAAGTTGTTGGTCTCTCTCTCTCTCTCTCTCTCTCTCTCTGTAATTTTTGTTGTCTGGTAACCCCTCATCACCTTTAACATGTTTAGCATAGCACTTAAACAGCTTTCGTCTTAAATACAGTGAGTGACATCACTTGGCATAATCAGCATAATTTAATATAAAGTGTGTATGTAAAACTATTCACAGTCAGCCATAACATTATAACCACCACCTTCTATCTAGATTCATTGCCCATTTTAGCTCCTCTGACCTGAAAGTCACTGAAAATGTGCTGCATTTTCTAGGTCTACAATTACAGACTGTAGTCCATCTGTTTCTCTGGTGCTTGTGCTGGCTCTGATGTGGTGGTGGTGTGTTAGTGTGTGTTAGAGTGGATCAGACACAGCGGAGCTGCTGATGTTATTAAACACCTCAGTGTCACTGCTGGAATGAAAATACCACCAGTGAAGGACTAGAGGACCAACATAAACTGTGCTGAGCTTCTGTCTCTGACTTTACATCTACAAGGTGAACCAACAAGGTAGGTGTGTCTAATAGATTGGACAGTGAGTGGACACAGTGTTTAACATCTCCAGCAGCTCTGCTGTGTCTGATTCACTAACGCACAGTAACACACCACCACCGCATCAGTGTCACTGAGAAAGATCCACCACCCAAATGACACCTGCTGTGTGGAGGTACTGATCATTGAACAGGGTGAACAAAGTCTACAGAGAAACAGATGGACTACAGTCTGTAATAGTAGAACTACAAAGTGCACCTGTATGGTCAGTGGAGCAATGAGTGAAGGCGCTTATAATGTTATTTTGTATATGTAAGGCTTTACCAGAATCACAGCTCTGCAAATGATTTCACAGGCCATTAAAGAAGTGTCGTGGCAGTTTTGACAAACGGTGCCGGACTCAAGTGCTGAATGGAAAAAATTCTATTAGTAGGAAAATAGAAGAATACATTTAATAGAAGAATACATTTACAGATAAAGAGATAAGAAGATGAGAGCTGCTTGCTGTCACTCTGGGTGTGTGCTCATTTTACACACACACACACACACACACACACATTATACCTCAATCCTGAGGTGAGCTTAACAGAAAAAGAAGTGTGAATTTCTGATTGATCCATTTCTTGCATGTACACAACTCTAAAATATGATAGCCATGCATCCCCCATTAGCTGACCATGCCTAGGATGTGTGATCAGTTGGCTGTTGATTGGTCTTCATGAAGAGGAACTGATACCAGGCCAGTAATTATTTTGGACAAAGAGACACTGGTTTTTTCCTGTCTGAACAAAATGTCCCAAACTGGCTGTTTTCTGCACAAGGGTGGAATGGCCTTATTGCTGTCCTTGATTGACCCTGTGTTAGAACATTCAGTACAGCAAACAACAGATAGATTATATGTGGAGATGGATGGATGGATGGATGGATGGATGGATGGATGGATGGATGGATGGATGGATAGATAGATAGATAGATAGATAGATAGATAGATAGATAGATAGATAGATAGATAGATAGATATGGATATCTCAATCTGATTTTTTGTGCTAATAAAATTGTAACACTTTAGAATAACTTTCATTAATAACTCATTATCTAATGATTAATAACTGTGAATAAATAATTAGTTCATTAGAATTTCATTATCAAATGATTTAATAATGATTTGTTAACATTTGCAAAAATGAATACAATCATTAGTAACTACATGAACTGTCATTTATAAACATTTGTTCATGTTCAAATTCTCATGAACTAATGTTCACAGTTATTAATCATTAGTTAATGGCTTATTAATGAAAGTTATTCTAAAGTCTTACCAATACAATTAATGCAGTCATCTACTTTTAAAATATAAGCAAGCTAATACAAAATTTCCTTCACAATAAGCTTTTTCTTGAAATACATAATTTGCTGTGAAATGCCATAAAATTATACATTCAAGTGGTTTGTACCTTATTAGCTGATTCTTAAAATAGCATGTAGATGTTTTTTGACGTTTGGTTCATGGATTCACGTTGCCATGTGGGGTGAAATTTTTGACCGGGGGTGACCCGAGTGATGAAACTTTGTAAAAGCTGAGCTAATCTTCCAGGGTTGAGTGAGCTGTGCCTTGCTGAAATTTGATGATATATCATAGCTTGTAGGCTTCCTTAGAGTGTGTATGTGTGTGTGGTTGTGTGTACTAGATATTGTAATGCACATTGGCTTGTTGAAATATTCCAAATGAATTCAACTGAAGAAGATGTTTGCAGGGAACAAGACTGCACTCATCATGTACATGACAAATGGTCAGGAATCCAAATATCAAATAGTATCTGCGACGTTCTTGGGTGAGTTCATTGCAAACTAGTAGTGGTTAAAAAATCTTATATGACTGTATACCTCTCACTGTTTTCTCACTATTAATGTTGTGGTTTGACCAGTTAATTACAGTGTGTGTTAATGAAGCATTTTGAATGAAACGGACCAGACAGACAGACGGTGGGGAGAAGAACTTTTCTGCTTCACTGTTTCTTCTTTCCTGCTTTACTGCTAATCCAGCTTTCTGAGGTTTTACGGAAACACGTTTACTGCTTTAGAGCTGCCTGATGACTGACAGTCCCGAAATATTTTATATCATCAGAGCCCATATATCTGCTGAGCTGTTTGGGATGTGTCTCATCAGAGTTCTAAAGATTATAACGCTTTAGCTTTGGCTAAACTCAAACCTATACATTTAATCTTCACCCTGATCTACAAGAAACACTGTAAGAACAAGAAATCAGTAGTCAGAGTCATATTGAAGTCTGAATTATGTCTGTACTTCTGTTCCCTCATATTGAAGAGGTTTTACAGAATGTATAATTTATGTCAAACCATTTCTTGTCTTTGGATTTTAGTCAAATATTGAAATAAAAATATTTTAAAATGGCTTTGAGACTTATGTGAAACCTATGTTATGATTCTAGTTCTATCCTGTCTCTATCCTATGATTCTCTTTAACTTTAATAGGCTGACAAAAACAGCAAAGTAGATTTTGATATTAGTTCATGTTTATTGATTTAAATTTTACTTAATTAAATACATAATTAATATTTTCTTGTTGATGACAGTAATGTTTTGGTTTTGATGGTGATGACTATTAAGTTAAGATGACTGTGTCAATAATGGTGATAAGGGTGATGCTGATGATTATAATAGTATTGATGATGATGATGATGATGGTGATGATGATAAATTATGGTGATGATTATTATGATGACAGTGACAGTGATGATGATGGTTAGGATGGTGATGATGGTAATAATAACTAATTATAATGATGATGATGATGATGATGACTAATTAGGATAATAACGATAAATGATAATGACACTGATAAAAATGACGATGATGATGACGATGAAAATGAAAAATGATAATGACGATGACGTGAATGACGATACAGTGATGATGATGATGATGATGATGGTTAGGATGGTGATGATGGTAACAATAACTGTTTATAATGGTGATGACAGTGATGTTAATGATGATGATGATGACAAATTAGGATATTAACGATAATGATAATGACAGTGATGTTAATGATGATGATGATGATAATGAAGATGATGTCTAATAGAAGTGCTTAATAGTCTTAATAATTTTCCTGACCTCTAGTTTAATTAGTTGAGACTCACATGCTTTGATATATCTGTTTATATCTTATAAATTTAAAGTTTAATAAATATATTAATTATATGCCATGTATTATTTTATTGATTATGATGTTGTTGCGGGCGGCACGGTGGCTTAGTGGTTAGCACATTCGCCTCTCAGCGCTGGGGTCTTGGGTTCGATTCCCCATCTGAGCGGAGTTTCCATGTTCTCCCCGTGTATGCGTGGGTTTCCTCCCACAGTCCAAAAACATGGAGGTCAGGTAAATTGGGTACTCTAAAATTGTCCGTGTGTGTGTGTGTGTGTGTCACCCAGCGATGGACTGGCGCCCTGTCCTGGGCTTGGTTGAATAGTGTGATGCCCTGCCCTGCGCCCAGTGAGGGGGTAGGGGACTAACCGCGACCCTGATAAGGATTAAGCGGGTGTGATAATGAATGAATGAATGAATGATGTTGTTGCTGATGATGGTGATGATGATGGTAATTATGATGGCAGTTTCAGTGGTGATGATTATTAAGATGGCAGTGTCGGTAATGGTGAAGATAAGTATGATGCCAGTATTTATGATGGTGGTGATGGTGGTGATGATTATTGTGGTGAGAGTGTCTGTGATGATAAGATAAGGACTACGTTGGTGATGATGGTAATAATGGTTATAATGATAATGACAGAGAAGAAAGTGACAATAATGATAATAGAGATGATGAGGATGATAATGGTAACAATCACTGATTATAATGTTTGTGATGATGATAATTATGATTATAATGATGACAATAATGTACTGATGATGACGATGGTGATGGTCATGATCAATACCAATACAGCTGCTGAGTCTAATAACTTTCTAAACCTCCAGTTTAATAAGCTGACACTTACATACAATATAAATGAAAGGGTAAGAAAGAACTGATTATTATTGGGCCTTCTCAGTGAAAATGGCTTTTATTCCATTTCTGAGCCCTGATGATGAATAGCACATTAAATGCTAGTTTTGCTTTTAATATTCAGCTTTTCTTTCTCATGTAAAACTTTTACTTTGTACTCACTTAACCTTTCTGCAGTGTTCTCTGGAGCAGTCATCTACCCATGTGCACAAAACCCAAAGGGACATCCACACGTTCTGTCTCTTACACCATGAATAAAATGAGCGTGGCCCGTCTGGGCCTGGCTCTTTTGTGTAAAGTGGAAATCGTCCATCCCTCTGATCTGGGGTCAGTGTGTCCTCGTCCAGAAACACCGACCCGACCCCCACTTCCTGTTCCAAATTCAGCCTTTCCCACTTACAGAAATGTCACAGTCTTAATGGAGGCCAATAGAGCCATCGAGACAGAAGAGGTACATTCAGACTAAAGACCACAAAAGCAAACGGAAGTCTTTTCTTGCTTATCGTGGAGAAGCAATGATTACAAAACTCATCAAAAGAACGGAAAAGGTTTCTATTCTAGAAGTCGTACCCTGAAGTCGTACATACATACTCACTTCAACAGAAGTTCTTTTCAAAGGTTCATTGTTCAAGGCTGGCATATGTTACATGTGTTTTGATTTCTGCGACTTGTTCTTTTTGTGTTTTTGGAGGTATTTCTTTTAAAGCTGAAAGGGAACTAGCTGAAAATGACCTTGATGTTCTTTGTGTTTACAGTATAAAAACAGAACAGTTGTGCTAAGGTTCACACATCATATCTGAAATGTGTCAGTGAGATAAAACATTATATCCAATACGCTAATTCTCTTAATATTCTGTTAGTCATGCCATTGAAACAGTGATGTCAAACTGTAAGTTTGTAGGTAAGTCATGATGATTCTGTAAGTGCCCTTTTAGGCTGGTATGCAACAAAATGTCAAAACGGGTGGTCAGTCTTTGTCAGAGGTCTTTGAAAGTTTATGAACTCTTTAGAATTATCTGCATTTCTCTATAATTTTGACCTAAAATGTAATCAGATTGTCACTAAAAGTAGATAAGTAGTAAAAAGTAGATTTTCCTTTAATTATTTGCTGGTATGATTCGAAATTCATTTGTCCATCAATGATGGCAAGCCGTCCTGGCCCAGATGCAGCAAAACAGCCCAAACCATGATACTACCACCACCATGTTTCACAGATGGGATGAGGTTTTTGTGCTGTAATGCAGTATGTACCTTTCTCCAAATATAACACTTCTCATTTCAATCAAAAATATCTGTTTTGGTCTCATCTGTCCATAAAACCTTGTTCCAGTAGCCTTCTTGCTTGTCCATGTGATCTTAAGCAAACTGCAGATGGGCACCAATGTTCTTTTTGGACAGCAGCGGCTTTCTTCTTGCATCCCTGCCATGCACCCCATTGTGGTTTAGTGATGAGCATCAACAACTCTTCTGAGGTTTTCAGAAATCTCATTTTAGATTTTCAAGCAGTGTAACACAGCACGCTACTACTTCATTACTGTCATGCTGGTTGAATGGCTCCTCCCACTCAAGCAGGTGCTGTAATTGATTGGCTTGACACAAGGGTAATAATGATTGATGGCATGTTCCACCAATCAGAGTAGAACAGACAGTCTAATGAGAGAAATGGAGGGCAAGACACTTAGTAGTAGTAACATACACACACTGCTGCTGTTCCTCCACTTAAAATTCAGCTAGACTTATATTTAGTGTAAGAAAAGTCATGCCTGGTGTGAGAGTTCATTATGTGAGTCTCATGGCCAATATGTGAGTGTTGACAGCCCTGTTTACACCGAATTCTGATTCTCGTAAATATAGAGCCAAGCAATTCCTAGTTTGGAATGATAACGTGATGAAAATTGCAACTAGACACCAAGGGAAGTAAAATCAGGATGGAGGAGAAAGTGACATTTGGCACCACACCGGATCTGTGTCCTTAAGCTTGTCAAGTTCAACACAAATGCCCATGTACAGCTCTCTAATATTTGGGGCTCACGGCACAAATTAGACATTGCAACTGTAAGGGGAGCCCAAGAGCAAAAACATCTGCTTTAAGGTGTGATCTGAGGGCTGGGTGGTAGAGCTCCAGGACCAGGATTGGTCAGTTCTGGCCTGATACGTTTATCCCAGACCTTCACATGAGCTGCCACAATCAGCATTTTTGACCATGTCCGTAACGTTTTTTGACTCGGTGTTTTATACGTGGGTTGAGTTTGTGGTTCATGTTTGGGTTTCTTTAACGGTTTTAGGCCTTCATTTACCCCACCTTACTTCCAACATCTTCCACTACTCCTGACTACTTATAACTGCAAAAAACTCTTATGCTTCCAAAAAGTATTATATTAGTTATATACAATTTTATATAACAGCACTAGACATAAAACCACAGACTTGAGGGCACCTGTTTTTTCCGGTAGTTTGTTTTCACTCCAGATGATGGAAGAAGCTGCTAACTGTACTAAGACCACCTCTCCAGGGGCTTCAGATGAGTTTTAAAGCATTTGGAGTGGGTGATGTGTTTATATATGTACAAAAAGCTGCTGAGTCATCCATCTCAGACCATCTTAACCACTTAAACAGGCCAAGTGTGAAAACGTCCTTTAGAATCCCACTGTGCCAGCAGAGGAAGGACTTGAGGTTTGTGGGTGATTCTTCTCTTGAGCTGAATGTAGTGGGCAGTGAAGTCAGAAGAGCTTGTGTTCACTCAAGATTGCATTTAAACTCTTAATTTGTTCCGATTACATAAGAAACACCTCCGAATCCAGACGTTCCTCTATTGAGCCCTGCAGTGAGTGACAGAGAAATGCATGGAGAGTGATTGGAGGTCAGTGCCCCCGTCTGGCCGACTAAAGTTTAGAATACAAAATGAAGCTCATTATGAAACAAAAGATGCAGAGTGCAAAGAAATGTTTAGCATTTTTCCTTATTTATGATACAGGAAGTAGAGAGAGCTTAAACATGGTATAATGTTAAAGTCCATTAGAAGTCCTTTCTAAACTAGAGCTAAGAGGCTAATATAGCTAACAAGTCATGGAAACTTATACTTCTCATATTAGCATTGGTGCTAAGTCATCACACACTTAACTCAAATTGTGTTGAGTTGTTAAATAATCTTAAACAGTCATGATTATTTGGTTTCTGAAACTGTATTATACATTGTTTATTAAAACTGACAAACAGAATGCTCTGTTTAAAGTGTCTAAAACCATATTATGAAATTAAGCTACGTTCACATGACCTGGTCGAAATGACTGCAAACTGATTTTTTTTGCTTTAATCAGAATCAGTTTAAGACTCAAGCTAATGTGATACAGATCTGATCTGTTCTAGGTTGTGTGAACAGGTCAGATCTCATCTTTTCTTCAGCTCAATTTCTGACTGTGGCTGTGTTCACATTACAATCCTCAATTTGGATTTTTTGACTGTCTTGATGGTTCACAATAATAAACTCTATCTATTGGCCTCTATCTATTTGTCCATAGTGTGAACGAATCTGCCTCTGAAAACCAGTGCACACTTATCTGTTTGTTATGTACCAACAAAAAACATAATTTTTGTAAGGGGTTGCCAGGTTTATGAAAATACAGTTGCCTGTAAAAATTTCAAGCTGGCAGGATGCAGTTTTTGGGTTAAATAGAAAATAAAATAAACAACAAAGTAAGATTAGAAGACCATTTACATTTTAAATCTTCAAATGCCTCTGATTAGACACTTTATATTAGAAACTGTATGGTAGTTTGATGTTGATAGACTAATAAAAAACAGATATGATTATTTAAATGTGATAAAAATCATATTTACATGTCTGTAAAAGTAGTGAGGCAGGCTGGACAAGATGCCCTCAAGGAAGCCACACATTGCTGCAGTAGTCAACAACTGCCCTCAAGTGAACAAAAAGAACCTCACAGCTGCATTTTGTTGTAAGTAGTTGTAAGTAGTATATCAGCTTCATTTGATCAAAAATGTACCATCATACAGTATGTTCATATTTAAAGTGCTTCATTGAGAATATTTGTGTTTTTAAAGTTAAACAACATCTTCCAAATGTGATTTCATGTTTAAATTCAGTGTATTAAAACATAGGTGCTGAGAAAGGATACCAAGTGTTATCATGGTAAACATTTTTCATAGCAAAAAAAGATATCGTAAGTAGTCAAAAATTTCAATAGAATATTTCTGATTTTCAGAATGTTTTCAGCTTATTTTAAGAGATTTTAACATCTAACTAGACAGTTCTTAACTGTTTTAAGTAACTTTATTAAGCAATGGGCTGGAGGATCTCACTATGTATTGGTAGATAATTTTGCTTGTTTAAAGCATTTGTCTTAAAGCATCTGCCAATGTAGTGATCAGTTATCTTAATTAACTTACCTAAAACGAGTCAAATATGTCAGTCTAAAAACAAGCTCACGGCATTCTCCAAATTATTAATATTAGACATTTAGACTAGATTTAAGTTGATTTCACTGGCTGAAATGTGATTTTTGCGGTGTGGATGTATATTGAGGCAAAATGCTATTAAAACATACAGTGGGGGAAAAAAGTATTTGGTCAGCCACTGATTGTGCAAGTTCTCCTACTTAGAAAGACAAGAGAGGTCTGTAATTTCCATCATAGGTACACTTCAACTATGAGAGAGAAATGAGAAAACAAATCCAGGAAATCATTTTGTAGGGTTTTTAAAGAATTTATTTGTAAATTATTGCAAATTACAGACCTCTCCCATCTTTCTAAGTAGGAGAACTTGCACAATCAGTGGCTGAGCAAATACTGTTTTTCCCCCACTGTACAGAGTGTAAGATGTCGCTACTGCAGCTCAACGTATTTTAGTCAGGAAGTGTGTTTGAGATTATTTAACATCTCGACACAGTTTGAAAGGCTGGTTGGCTTTTTCTGAGCTCAGGAGCTTATTGCTGGTTGTTGATGGCGTGTGTGTGTTTTGAAGAGGTTGTCTTTGTGAAACATGCTGGTCCGTCTCCTCGGCTCTGATGAATGATGCTGGACGCGGGTGGGCTGAGTCACTGTAATCTCCTGCAGGAAGCATGCAGGGCAGAGGAGGATGATGTATAGCTGTTGAGGTTAGCAGGTACACACACAGGTGGGAGGGTGTGATGTGATATGAGCATTCAGATGATTTATGTGTGTGTGTGTGTGTGTGTGTGTGTGTGTGTGTGTGTGTGTGGAATGTGTTTATATTTGGCCATCTTTTCTCTCTGTGTGTGATCTAACAGAGACCCAATCACATCAATCTATTTCATTTCTATTCACCTGTGCATGTCACACCCTCAAATGTGTTCATTCCCATCAGCGGTTGCAAAATTTTGGAAAAGCTTCAAATAATGCTGGTAAAAATTCTCACTCAATAAGAAAATGACGTTTTAAACTGTAATACAATATTTGCTACATTTTATTGAGCTGAATGATTATACATGTTTTATTTAACATATGCAGGTTTTTAAATGAAACAATACAAGTCATATCGCCCCCTGCATTTCCTGTAGAGTATTACAGTCTGTCAGAACGACTGTGTGTGATATATGAACATGATAAAACATCATAGAGCACTTTTTAAATAAACAATACAATTGACATTGCGCCCTACACTTCCTGTAGAGTATTACAGTCCATCAGAATGACTGTGTGGATTACATGAACATTATAAAGCATGTAATAGAAGTTTTATCACCATACTGCCACAGCACCACAGGAGTCATCTGGGATTTTCTGGTCTAAGCTGGTCTATGGGAAAACATGAATGCAGTTTTAGTAAATCTCCTCTGTTACACCATGTCATAGATTAAATGTTCCAAACTTGCTAATTTTTTTCTGGTCTGTATTTATTCACAAGATATCACTGGATTCTCTCAATTATTCATTTTTTGTTAAAGAATTTAAATAAGAAAATTGAGACATGCAAGAATCTACCAGCCTTGTCAAAATACCAACACAAAGCAGCAAATGTGTTGGTTAAAGTACATTGTACATTGGCAGTAGTAGCTACATTTTAAGAAAAAGTTTGGCCACCAAGTTTGGGAAAATAATTTTCATGATTTTTCTTCATAAATCTTTGGTTGGATACTTTAACAAGACGGCACCTGCACAAAATCTACTAAGGCAGTCTTTTAAAGGACCAAGTACAATGTTCTGTAATGGCCATCTCAGTCCCCAGACCTGAATATGATTGAAAATCTGTGGTGTGATTTAAAGCAGGCTGTCCATACTCGGAAACCATCAAACCTTCAACCAGAATCCAGACTCTCATTGGAAGCTATAAGAAGCATTTAGAGGCTGTTATTTCTGCAAAAGGAGGATCTACTAAATACTGATGTAATTTTTCTGTTGGGGTGCCCAAATTTATGCTCCTGCCTAATTGTGTTTAAATAATTATTGGACACTTTCTGTAAATCTTATAAACTTCATTTCACTGCTCAAATATCACTGTGCTCATCTGCTATATGATATATTTAACTGAAATTACTGATCCAAGCAACCACTGATTTATAAAAGAAAATCCTGAAAATGAACAGGAGTGCCCAAACGTTTTTAGACCACTGTATATAATAGTGTTAAAGTACATTGGCAGAAGTATATATGTAGTTCAGTGGTTTGTGACCAGCAGCAGTTAACCTAGTATCGTAATGGATCATCCTTAAAGTAGGCGGGGCTAAAAGGTCATTCTTTAAGTAAATGAGGCATTGACATCCATAATCGAAGTTGTCGAAGGCTAATCTAACTTGTTGACTAATGGCAGCAGCTGTATGTGGAGGTTGCTTGGCTGTGTGTGAGCTCTTCTTTCTCAGTGAGATTAGATTGAGCTGCACATTCTCAGCCCTTCACACTGCTAAACAGCTGTCAAACATTTATGGGCTTTAGTTAATGTGTTTTATGGGCTGCTCTCGGTTTGTCTTCAGCTGCTGTAATTGCTTTCCTGGGCAAGCGTTTGGCAGCCTTTGGTGCCCTGAAGGAGGATGGCACGTGCACAAACACACACACACACACACACACACACACACACACTGAAGGGCAAGAAGACTTGACCAGCCCAGCACTTTCTCTACGTTCTGTACATGCAGAGAGACATAAAGAACTGTTATTGATGTTGTTTTCCTGCCGTGTGGCATTTATAGTGAAACCTCTTATACAGAACTGAGTTAAAATACAGCCAGTTATCATTATTATTACCCACAACACTACATCATACAATTAAACCTCTCTCTCGCTCTCTCGCTCTCTCGCTCTCTCTCTCCATTAATTAAAGCAGTGTCTGTATGTAGCTCTGTGGTTGTATGGTGCTGTAGGGGTGTTATTGATTATACACACACAAACACTCCTGCTGAGAATGTTACTTTACTTCCCAGCGATGGATTATTCATCAGCACTGAGGAGAACCGTTTTAAACACTTCAGTTCTGTTTAAAATGAGAGAGAGAGAGGGAGGGGCGGGGGGCGGGGGGTACATGTGAATGTGGTCTTCTGTATTCTTCTAACATACAGATCAGCAACTTTACAGAAACAAACCTGTGATCTTCTAAGTCAGGGGTGTCCAAATCCAGTCCTGGAGTAAGTCAGGGGTGTCCAAATCCAGTCCTGGAGAAAGTCAGGGGTGTCCAAATCCAGTCCTGGAGTAAGTCAGGGGTGTCCAAATCCAGTCCTGGAGTAAGTCAGGGGTGTCCAAATCCAGTCCTGGAG
>BRDA01000730.1:0-11118 GCA_036984385.1 Crenuchus spilurus
AGAAACCTCTCTTACAGCTCCACCCACTGTCTACTTTATCAGAAACCTCACTCTTACAGCTCCACCCACTGTCTACTTTATCTGAAACCTCTCTCTTACAGCTCCACCCGCTGTCTATTTTATCAGAAACCTCAGTCTTACAGCTCCACCCGCTGTCTACTTTATCAGAAACCTCTCTCTTACAGCTCCACTCACTGTCTACTTTATCAGAAACCTCTCTTACAGCTCCACCCACTGTCTACTTTATCAGAACCCTCACTCTTACAGCTCCACCCACTGTCTACTTTATCAGAAACCTCACTCTTACAGCTCCACCCACTGTCTACTTGATCTGAAACCTCTCTCTTACAGTTCCACCCACTGTCTACTTTATCAGAAACCTCACTCTTACAGCTCCACCCACTGTCTACTTTATTAGAAACCTCACTCTTACAGCTCCACCCACTGTCTACTTTATCAGAAACCTCACTCTTACAGCTCCACCCACTGTCTACTTTATCAGAAACCTCTCATGTTTGAAACCTCTCTCTTACATCTCCACCCACTGTCTACTTTATCAGAAACCTCACTCTTACAGCTCCACCCACTGTCTACTTTATCAGAAACCTCACTCTTACAGCTCCACCCACTGTCTACTTTATCAGAAACCTCTCTCTTACAGCTCCACCCGCTGTAGATTGTCTGCTGACGTACAGAAAGTGTTCAGCCGAGCCCACACTACAGAATATTTGGGCTGATTCTGCACCTCCCTACAGCTGTAAAAGATCTCCTGAGTTCATGGAGATCCTAAGCGATTACGTTCTCATTTGTGGACGGCCCTTCTAATGAATGCATTCATCTACTTTAAGTTGACACTGCTTGTCTCGTCCCTGTAAAGAAGTATTGCCAATAGAACATGACTAAACATGAACCTGTTGGCACCATGTCTAATGCCAGGAGTAGGCAAGAGGGGTATAAAGACCCCCAGCATTGAGCAGTGGAGCAGTGTGATCTCTGCTCCATCCAACATTTTGGGCAGAGTGCTGATCATCAAACATGCTGAACACTGTTGACCCTGAATGACTTAGTAGAAAACCTTTCATGGACAGTAGAGACAGTTATTCTAACAAAAGCAGAGTATCAAAACAATCACTATAAACATAAGCAATACAAATCTAAAATATATCATTAAAAATATGCAAATGATCAGAAACTCTGCTTCTGTAACTGTACACTGGTGTAGTGGTGATATCAGGTCAGTGGAGCTAATAAAGTGGTCAGTGATGGTGGACATGAACCTCTGCGCTTCCCTCATTTTAGTTATAATATAAACACGTCTGACTCAGGAGCAGCAGTAAACATGTCTGACCTGTTCCTAATAGCGTCCAGCTGGTTCTTAAGTGCTGCTTTGTGCTGCTCCAGAACATCTCGCAGAGGAACAGTCACATGTTCCCGATGTTCTCCCTCTGTACACTCCAGACACATGGCTGTTTCACAGGACTCGCAGTAAAACTCCATCACCTGCAGGGGGCGGAGAGGAGCACCATCAGAGAAGCAGAACATGAAAACCAAAACCTGTCACATGACCAAAGACTGATCACCACAACAAGAAGAGCACGAACACTTCAGAAGAAACAATAAACAGATATTAGCCCTTTAGTCCAGAATGATGAACAGAGCTGAAAATAAAGACTTTAAAGACTTTAAAACTATGAAGACAATACATAAATAATTACAGTGATATATGGTATGTAACAGTAATTATAATAATAAATATATGGTACAGTCTCTGTATATTCAGATATGGAATAAATTAATAAACTGAATTGAATCAATTAACTGACTGTGACTGACATCACAAAAATTTAAACTACAACCTCAAATAAGAAAATATTGGGACAGTATGGAAAAAACATAATAATAATAATAATAATAATAATAATAATAAATAATAATAATAACAACAACAACAACAACAACAAAACAACAACAAAACATAATAATAATAATAACAATAATTATTATCATTATAATACAAACAACAATAACAATAATAATAACAACAACAATAATAATAGCAACAACAAAACAGCAAAACAACAACAATAATAATATTAATATTAATAATAATAATAATAATAATAATAATAATAGTTTATTTCAGTATGAACTCAAGATATTTCATGTTTTATCTACTTAATTTCATTTGTAAACATAAACCCATTCCTGTAACACATTTCATCTTTTCTCTGATTTGTGGTTGTTTTAATGGAAATAATGTCATTTAACATTCACAGCCATTACAGGGAGTGTCCAGCAGAGGACACTGTGGGGTCTAAAAGAAGGAAAATCTCTACAAGGTAAACACAAAAAAAATCAACTTGAATTATTGTTTTTGTTTTGGGGAGATACTTTACCGTTTCAATTTATATCCAATAATATGTCAGCAGCTGATACACTGAAATATATCCCTAGTTGTACACTTTAAATGATTGAAATCACACAGTAATTAATAACAGAAGGCTTTTAAACAGTCAGTGTGTGGTCATGTGCGCTGGCTGACCTTGCCCTCGTGGTTGGGGCAGGACAGAGGCTGGGCGGAGGTGGCGGCGCTGGCCGACTCCAGCACGTTACAGGCCTCAGGCTGAGAGCACTCCGACTCTCTCTGCAGAACCTCCATCAGATTAGTGATGAAGAAGTTATTCTGCAGCGCTGCCACACCCTTCTCAGGCAGGATGGACGTCTGTCTGCACACCGGGCACGACAAGGTCAGAGACTGAGGGGGGATGTAGTTCTGGAGGCATCTGCAGTGAAGACAAAGATCTCAGCTCAGGGACTTTTTATTATTATCTACTGACTACAAACTCATACAGTGACCAACTATAAGAAGGAGAATCAGATTTATTGCCAAGTTTGCAGACACACAAAGAATTTGTTTATGGTGTCTCTTTAGTGTTCTATACAATATAAAGACAATACACAGACTGTACAATGTGTCTATAACTACAGAATACACTACACAAGCAAGCATACAGACTAAATTAAACACAGCTAATGAACATGGTGTTGCAAACAACAGTGCCCTCCGCACAGGGTACCAACCAGGATACGACAGCCCCTGGTAGCATCATCTGTAAACTTTAGGAGATTAACAGACGGGTTCCTTAGGGGTGCGAACATTGCTGTATAGAGAAAACTAGTGGGGATTGTATATATCCTTGAGGATCTGATACCAGACATAATTTCTGACAGATGGCAGAGGATACTGGTATGCCCAGGGTGTTTATGGTGCACACCCATGTTTACTACAGGTGGTCCAACACCAGCCATTCAAAGGACTTTGTGACCACAGATGAGCAGTGGGAAGCACTATTCCAATTTCTTTTTTCGGCAATGTGATTGGCACACGATGGAATCTGACCTCCGCATTTAACCCATCCGTGCAGCGAAACACACACTAGTGAACACAGTAGACTGTGAGAATGTGATCGTAGTCGTAACGCTACACTCCTACAACTTCATACACGAAAGGTTCTCGTTCATTGATGAGCTGGAGATTCCTGGATGAAACTCAAAACAAACCGAAGCTAAAGCTGGTAAAGATAAACACGGGATAAGCTGATATTCCGGTGTAATAAACACCATCTCACAGTCATGGTGGGAGACTCTAAACATGATGTCACAACACAGCAACGCTCAGACTAAATCCACTGTCTGGGGCTCTAAGCTCTCAGTAGGGTGGGCCACTTCTGCTCTTAAACAGGCTCCTAAAACTCACAGTCACTGGTTCACATCTACAAAACATCTACGTCAGTGTATTACTCACACACTCCTCTCTCAGTGACACACACAGTACAACTAAGATCAGGACTGTGATTTAGCCCAAAATTGCGTGATAGGCCAAAAAGATACCAAAATATTTCTTCAGTACACAGAATATAAACATAAATACAGTGGCTATGTTGATACATTTTGGTCTCCAGGACACATAAGTAAAATATTCTTAGCTTAGCTAGAGAAATGTAGCTTATTTAACATTTTTAACAAGTTTAAAGCTCATTTGCACATATGATGGAGGTTTAAACGTCTTAAATACATTGTTCCAATAGATCTTATCGATCTTATTTTGGTCTTGTAATCATCAACAGTTGCAGATACTGGATGCTTTCTGGTATACATTTGACAAACATCCCTGAGATGTATGTTTGTTTACTGAAAAATAACAGAAGCTAAAAGGCTACTGAAAAAATATTATTGGATGAACAGAGTCTGGTGAGATTATCTGATGCTAATCAACAGCTAAAAAGCTAACGCTAAATGTAATTCAAGTGAAGGAACTCAGTTTAGCTTAGCTGATGCTAAACAATAGCTAAAAAGCTAATGTTGATGTAATTCAGACTAACCACCTAAGGTTAGCTTAGCTGATCCTAACCAATAGCTAAACAGCTAATGTTAATTCAGATGAATCACCTCACATAGCTAAAAAGCTAATGCTAAACATAATACAGGTGAACCACCTCAGGTTAGCTTAACTGATGATGACCAATAGCTAAAATGCTAATGCTAAATGTACTCCGGTAAACTGGCTCTGCTTTCTTTACATTAGTAATAATATACTAATTATTTTCTAGAGGTAGTGGACTGAAGAAGGCAGCTTGAATAATAATAATAATAATAATAATAATACGTTATTTCATATTTTACAGAATTTATTATATACAGCAATTCTATATATGAATAACCATCTAATTTAAAGACATTGATGATGTATGTGGTTGTTAAATTAATCAACTGTATCTGTGAGTGGTCATAATACTTTGGCTCATTGTTGAAGACAGTAAGTACAGAATGCATGAAACTGTAAAGGATGTTCAGATGAAGCTGGATTAGAAGTGTGGACACTCTGGTATCAGTCTGAGGGAGGAGGTTAGTGTACCTTTCGCAGAAGGTGTGCAGGCAGGGCAGGACTTTAGGGTTGTGATAGTGCTCCAGACAGATACTGCAAACCAGAAACTGCTTATCTATCTGTCGCACCACTGGACTGGTGCTGCCGGTCTCTCTCTTAGCCATGGTGAGAGGCATTCACAATGAGAGGGGGAGGAGCCACACGCACCTCGTAACCTATAGACAGAGAGATTACAAATCAGCATTAAAATCAGGTAAAATTCAGATTTCAGATGTATTCATTAAATCAAAAACTCCAAATGACCAACAAGAACAATGATAATACCTCACCCTGCTACAACAATACAAACATTATTCACACAAACATCTAAACATGGCGAATGAAAATAAATACTGCAGCCATGCTCAATACTCCATTTAAGGTTAAAGACACAGTATGTAGTTTCCAGCGACATCTAGTGGTTTAGTTTCCATATTGCAACCAACTGAAGACTTTTTCCACAGCCCCTCCCTTCCAAAGTCTCTACGGTGGCTGTAAGAGGTCATAAATCTTTGATACTCCTGAATGCGATGTCTAATAGCAGCTTTAGAGCTAGTGATATGTCAAGTGGTAAGATTAAGTTTAATGATAAATTTAGGAAATGTAATATGTAAATTGATCAGAGCTACAATGCTGACGAAACATATTTTCTGCACTTCAGTAGTGCTATTGTAAACGTTAGCTGTTTTCTGTACAAAGTAATAAAGTAAACACATCAAACTGCTTCACTGTAGACAGATAATGCAGGCAGGATACACATTTTTCTCTAGTCAAGGTAAGCTTGCCATGCTCTGAAGAAGCACTTCAGCTAATAAGAGTTCACACGAGCTCATATTAGCTAAGCTCGCGAACTAGCGCGCAGCTACGAATCTCCCGTTCCACCTTAAATGCTGCAGTAGTAGTGTTCAGCTCCGATGCGCTACAATGTCCTGCAGCACCATTTAAGGTGGAATGGGGGAAAAACGCTGCGCACATGAATATGAAGCTTCATCATGTTTTCTTTTCTTTGACAATTGAAGTTGTGTTTTCTCTTCTTGACGAGCATAAGAATGTTCCGCCATCTTAACAAATAAACCAAAAAACCTTTATTCTTGCTTCTCCTCCGTGTTTTTCTTTTTAGTGAGGTATATGTTTATTTCTTCTTCTTCTCCTGTTTTATATCAGCCAACGGTAAAACAAAGCTACAGCGCCATCGAATTTGAATTTGAATGGTCATTACAACACAAACGGCTTTTGTTCAAAGGCAGAATGTATATATTGCAATGTAACAATTTCATATCGTGTAGTTGCAAATTTACAAATAAAATACACATATATAGAGATTTGGACCTGTTCGTTTACTTGAGATGGGCCTTTGTTTTTGTATTTCATAATTTATTTGTGTATAAATAAAGCCTTATAAATAATACATATTTGATACAATGTATGTTTTTACACTCGTAATTCATTTTACACACAATTTAATTTATGTTTAATTAATTAATGAAAGAAAGAAAGAAAGAAAATAAATTGATTTAAGCAATCAAATCTAAGGAGCCACTTGGGAGCCGAAAGAGCCGGCTCTGCTTAATGAGAAGAGCCAAAAGAACCGGCTCCCTAGAAAGAGCCGGAATTCCCATCACTACAAGCTAGGTCTACATCTACTGACCCTGGTGCTGAACCAACAAAGGCTGTTGTGGCATCTACTACCCTCCCCAAAAGTAAGAATGTTTTTTTAACAGGACAAAATGCATAAAATGAAGCAGTTATAAAGTTTATCATAAAAAGACTGAAGGCAAAAGAGTTTCTCAGCACACAAACCATTTATTTTTGCTTATTTAGATTTAAATATGAGGCTACAAATGATGAGCAAAGAGCCGTTTGGGAGCCGAAAGAGCCGGCTCTTCTTTGGGAGCCGAGCATAAAGAGCCGGCTCTCTCCCATCACTACTAGCTTGACCTCTCTCATCCAACTGCACCAAGGGATGGACTGTTCTTATATGACGGCGCAGGAACCTGCCCTCACTGTAATGTTCAGTTTGCAGTGACGGCACTCTGCTCTGCTATTTCCAATGTCTATAAAATTATTTTTCACGTATCGCTCATATTGTTTTCTGTACCGCTGTCTCTCACCACCTTGCTAGGTGTACCTGAACTATGCCCCCCTGTGCTAACACAATGGTATAGTCCCATGTCTCCCCATGTGATTGACTGCACGGTGTGCCCATCAGTTCTGCCCCTTTCCTCGGGTTTGTTAGCAGAGCTAATGAGAAATTGTGAGCCGGCTCTCATTAAATTGGAGTCGGCTCTTCTGATTCACTACTAAGCATCGGCTCTTAGCGCCGGCTCTTTTGCGAACGACACATCACTATTACAAACATGGCGATGCAACATGGCGGCCTCAGTCGGTGTTCGGCCCATGACCAATGTAGATATAAACAGCTTATTCTGAGGTAAAATAATCAAACGACTTCTTAGTTTATAATGATTAGATGTGTTTTTAATCATTTTTATTAGTGATTATCTTAAATTCTGCTAAAAAATAACTCAAAATATTACATACTGTCCCTTTAATGAATAAACCTTCTCCTTAAAGCAAAATCACATCAAATGCATCCTAAATGTAACTAAGACCAAAGCGAGACCTTTAAAAAACAAAAAGTTAAAAGTTTTAATGGGCGCCTGTGGATGCTGATGAGTTAAAAGGCTTTTATTATCCAGCGGTTGCTCCCTGTGGAGGAACCGGGACCTTCTTCTGCTCAGCTAGACACCAGCCATAAGCCAGTCTATATATATATATATATAACGTCTGGCTCCATCATCAGCATCTGTGTCCATCTTTTATTTTACTTCATCCCATCCTAAATATACCATCTGATGGTAAGAACCTTCAGCTGATATTTTAACAGCTTCACTTTAAAGCTCCAAAACCACTTCACACTCATTATTTCATGCATATATTATACACAGCGCTGTACATCATTTCATATCAAAGACTGAGAGCAGGCTAATCAACTGTTTCATCTGTGTTAGGGTTAAAGACCCCTTCAGATCCTGCGTCCACTGCAATGGACATCATGTTTTTCTTTCTTTTTTATGTTTTGTTGAAGATAATACAACTTGAGACTTGTTGTGCATCAGAACAGACGTTTACCAGACAATCAAACAGCAGCTTAGCTCTGCCCACTGCAGAGTAAGGGCTCATTTGATCTGATTTAGGCTTTCCCATCACTTTTGTCACTTTAGAAAAATAAAGAACACTTGGCCCCACAGCGCTCCCCATCACCTCTCTCCCTGTGTTTACACTTCACTTACCACACTACCACTAACTTTTTAAAGATAAAACGGCTGTTTTTCAGACCCCGAGTGGCTCAGCAGGCTAAGACGCTGACACTATCACCAGAGGATGGTGAGTTTGAATCCCGGTCATGCTGATTGACATCAACAGTCGGGGCCCCAGAGAGCAAAAATTGGCAGTGCTCTCTCTGGGCGGGTAGATGGCGCTCTCTCTCTCTCCCCATCACTCTCACATTGTAATGTCCGCTGGCTCAGGCGTCTACTGATTGGTCCATTCAGAGCTGGGAATCCTGCGCTTTCCTCCGAGCGCGTTGGCTCCCCAGTGACGGTGTATCAGTGGTAGTTCAAAAAGAGGTGGTTGCTGCATCACACACAACGGAGGAGGCTTGTGCTTGTCTCCACCCTCCTAGAGTCAGGGACAGTGCAAAGTGATGGGGAGAGCCCCCTAGTGGATGGGATGGGTTAATTGGCTACTACCACTTTGGAAAGGGGAGAAAATTGGCACTGTTTTTCTTTACAGTGTAGAACGGACAGGTCTGACCACTGCTGTCTGGTCAGACATTCAGATCTGAACTTACACAGATGTGTCACAGTGGACTTTTGTAACAAAATGTGTTTTATAAGCTTACAACAACCAGGGCCGCGACGGGTCTAAAACCAGAGCCGGGACAGTTTTTTCACTGTTGTTATTCTGACCACTGTAATGATGAGCTGTAGTATGTTTGAAACACTTAGTATGAAAATACAATACAAACTGTGTCCTGAATTCATTCAGTAAGTGATGCAGCATTTTCTTTTCCAATGCATATTTAAAAAAAAAACCCATCATAGCAACCATGTAGCAGCTGCCTAGCGACTACGTAGTAACAGCGTAAAAACAGTAAAGTAACCACTTGTGATAACCAATAACTTGCAACAACAAAGCAATCACCTAGCAACACCATAGCAATGCTACAGCAACACCATAGCAACCACTTGTGATAGAATAGCAACCACTTAGCAACACCATAGCAACCATCAGGGAAACTAGGTGAATCTTATTGATCACATAGCAACAGTCTAACAACTCCTGGAAGTTGAAACCATTTTAGCTTTGCAATAATTTTGTGTAAACACTGGACTGTGATTGGCCAGAGAGGTGTCTGTAATATCAGAAAAATCCCGGCCAACATCACCATTAACAAACCAATAAAGTCCAGCCTGACTTTAGTCATCTTCTCCTGACTAAAATCAGCATCTGAGTTTTATAAAAAACCTTAACGATACCTTACATTACAGATTGTACAGTAAACCACTGTCTGCCACCACATTAAACTTAGTCACTAAAATCCATATTGTGTTTTAAAGAATTAATGCAGGGTCACAAACATAACATTGCAGTACTCAATTGGATCAATATTTTCTTTTTACAGTAATGAAATACTCCTCAACACATCTCAAACTCCAGTCCTGTTAAAACAGGCTGTCGTACTACAGACGTAAAGACAAATCAAGATAAACATCCAAAGAGCATTAAGAGTACATGAATAAAATGGATTCAATATTCGACAGATCCGACCCATTCTAACCCAGGATGCTTGTCCAATTTCTCATCATCTCAACACTTGACTACTGCAACTCACGGCTGGCAGGTCTTCCTCTAAGAGCCATCAGGCGTCTGCAGCTGATCCAGAATGCAGCTGCTCGGCTGGTCTTCAATCAGCCCAAGTTCTCTCACATCACTGCACTGCTGTGTTCACTTCACTGACTTCCTGTAGCTGCTCACATCAGATTCATAACCCTGATGCTCACCTACAAAGACTGGACCAGCTCCTGTCTACCTAATGGTAGTGACCAAGTCTCGATTTGCACCTCAAACCCTTAGAGCTTCTAGTACAGCTCGGCTTTACCCGCCATCCTTTAAGACACGTGAAGACTGGCATCAAGACTCTTCTCTGTCCTGGCACCCAGGTGGTGAACAAACTCCCACTGGTTGTTCTAACAGCAGAGTCTCTCACAGTCTTCACACACAGACTGAAGAGCATCTCTGTGTGCAGCACTTAAGCAGCACTAGTTTAAACTCTTATTGTAATGCTGTAAAGCTCTTATATTGTGTATAATTGTGTCTCTTTACTTCTTTCTAGGTATTAGTGATGGTTTAGTTCTAACAGTGTCTGAACTGAAGACTAGTCTGGACTCTAACCTGTCAGTACTAGCTGAGAATTCTCTTAATGTAAACAAAACACTGTTGTACATCAGTCTGGATAAGAGTGTCTGCTAAATGCTGTAAATGTACATTTTGCAGCTGATTTTGTACTGTACTTTTGTACTTGAAACCAGGTTACAGCTCCAGTATAAATAACACTGTCACTGTAACAGAGAGAGAGACAGAGAGACAGAGAGACAGAGAGAGAGAGAGAGAGAGAGAGAGAGAGACAGAGAGAGAGAATCTGTGGAAAACTGCAGCCTCAGCCCCACCTGCTCATAACATCAGCTCAGAAACTTCCTCATCAGATCTCACTTCCTCTGAGCCAACAGCAGCTCTGCTCACATCTCTTTATTACAGTCGTCTGATCCTTTAGTGAAGTGATCAGATACACAACAACAGACTCGCACTCCTACTGCAGCACACTCGCTCACTCTCTCTCTCTCTCTCTCTCTGTGTGTGGGTGTTGTTGGGCGAGGGTGGGCAGTAACAGAGAGGAAGCCTTAAAATGGAACTTCCCCAAAAATCCTCCCAGTTCCTTCCTCGGAGAGAGAGACAGACAGACAGAGACACAGAGAGAGAGAGAGACAGAGAGAGACAGACGGAGAGAGGGAGAGAGAGAGAGAGACAGAGAGAGAGAGACAGAGAGACAGAGAGAGAGAGAGAGAGAGACAGAGAGACAGAGAGAGAGAGAGAGAGAGACAGAGAGAGAGACAGAGAGACAGAGAGAGAGA
>BRDA01000730.1:16301-29611 GCA_036984385.1 Crenuchus spilurus
CAGATCACTCTCATAACTACACACACTCACTGGCCAACAAGGCAGGTGTGTCTAATAGAGGACAGTGAGTGACACAGTGTTTAACATCTCCAGCAGCTCTAACACACCACCACCACATCAGTGTCACTCAGAATGATCCTCCTGCTCTGTGGGGGTCCTGCTTAAAGTACACAAACAGACACTACAGTCTGTACAAAGTGCACCTGTATGCTCAGTGGAGCTAAAACGGTGAGTGGAGATAGAAGCTTTGTGTACCTAATGAATGTGCTGCTGTGAAATATCCCCGACTCTCACAAACAGCACTTATCTGGACCACTGCTGACTGGGTGGGTGGACACAGATTAATCTGCACCATCTGCATCTCCAACCTCTTCACAAATCATCTGAGGAGGAACATAAAATCCACCCAACGTTTCACTTTCAGCTCCACGGAGCCTTCACTTCATTTTAAGAGCACAATAAGGAGCTCTGAGCTCATAACTCATTACCTGTGCATGTGATGATGGAGCACGTTTAGGAACAGACTCCGAACTGGTGTTCAGTGAGAGGGGAGACTGAGGGAGCGTGATGTTACTGGTATACATTCAAAAATCATGAATAATAATTCAAAAATTCTCTCAACAACAGTCTATTAAGGTCCACTTGTAATCAGCCTGTTTACAAATCACTAATTCTGTGATGTCACAAAGAACAGCATACATACATGGCCAATCAGAACCAGTTACATAGATCAGTCTTAAAGGTCCCAAATTTGACCCATATTTCCACAAGTACAGCAGAACCTCGGTTTTCGTCATTAATCTGTTGTAAAGTGTCTGATGAGAACCAAAAAACGAACGATAACTGAAGCAATGTTTCCCATAAGACATCATATAAATCCAATTAATCTGTTCCAGACTCTTCAAAATGATAACAAAAACACATTTTATATAGAATAACTATAATCTTACATACAGAACACAATGAGAAATAAACACTAAAGACTAATGAGATGGATAAATGAACATTTAACATCACTCTTCCAGGTTTACGCTCTGTTTTAGAGAGTGCCGGTGTGGTCCAGCCGGCAGCCTTTGTTTTGTACATCTGTTGTCGGGTTCTCTGTCGCTATTTGTTTTTGCACTCATTTTCAGTGTGCTTTCAGCTTTAGTGTGACTTCTTTTAGTTTGTTTTCAGCATTATCAATGAGAAACAAAGCCAGAGAAACAACAAGAAATGCCTAGGTGGATGCTTTGCTTTTGCAAAGTGGGCATGCCAATGAAAACCGGGCGGATGAATGATAACTGGGACAAAAAATAAATTGTATGATAACCAGGACCAACAAAAAACAGTTTTCACTGTATACCAAGCGGTTAGTTGCCAGAAACGTTTGTTTTTAAGGCCTGTTTGATGAACAACAGCATTTAAGGAAGCAGGTTTTATGTAAATGAGGCATTGCTGGCCCCACCCCTCTTTCAGCATAGAGAGCAGAGCTGAAACACACACATAAACCAGAAACAGGAGAGACCAAAAAACAGTCATTAAATTTCATGTTTTCAGACACAGATCCCTCAAAAAAGTGGTAAACACTCCAGATACTCAAATATCGGTGTAAAAAAGTGACTTTTCCTTTGTGAAGTGATTATACAAATGTATTATGACTCACACAAGTCATCAGCAGATGCATAATGGACGACAAATGTAGACTCTTAATATTACCAGAGACATGAGCGAACATGGTGAAGACATGACACCTGCCATCCATCTTCTGCTGTAATAATTGACCATCTTTACCCGGCTCTCCACACAGGTTCAGAAAACATTAAGCCGAGCTTCATCTTCCACAGACTAATTGCACAGTTTATCCTCTGTGGTGGGCTGTAAACACCTCATAGTCTGATTAGCCCAGCTCAGAAGACGTCTGTCTGGGCCGATAGGGGCCTACCGATCGCTCAGATTACATCATTTGCATGAATTCAATTAAGCCCAATTGTCCATTATCTGCTGAGCTATAAAGAGTACCACACCAAAGCTCAGTTCAGAGTCCATCATCAGCACCGATTCACCTCCATGATGCTGAGCTGAATGTCTGCTTTATATAAGCTGAGGTCAGTAATGTTTACAGAGATACAGCCGTCCAGTCTGCAGTGACTCATACACTCTCTACTCCTACAGTATACAACAGCCATAACATTAACACCACCTTCTAGCATTTACACTCATTGTCCATTTTAGCTCCACTGAGCATATACAAGGCCCACTACAACAGATCAGATGGATCATTCTCTGTGACACTGATGTGGTGGTGGTGTGTTAGTGTTTGTTAGAGTGGATCAGACACTCCTGATGGTTTTAAACACCTCAGTGTCAATGCAGGAGTGATAACAGGACACTGTTGTACTGTGTCAGTGTCACTGAGAATGATCCACCTGCTCTGTGAGGTCCTGACCACTGAAGTATACAAAGAAAAAGATGGACTACAGTCTGTAATTGTAGAACTACAAGGTGGACCTATATGGTCAGTGGAGCTAAAAGAACAATGAGTAAGGTTGGTCATAATATTCTGGCATGACTACGTACATCAACATCAGTCACTCATATTGACTGATCAGTAAAACTGCTTATGAAGACTAAATGTCTGCAGTTTAGTCAAACATACACATTATTCTGTTTATTAATGATTCTCTCAGAATGGACCACTCTGACCACACCACAGACATCTGCAATATGCAAATAAGCCCTCTGACCAATCAGAGTAAAGTGAGCATTCTGACATACTGCAGTCACAGTCTTTAAGCATGACTACCTGCATGTCTGAGAAACATAGATCTCCTTTACATCTCAGTAGTTTCTCGTAGACAGCAGTGATGTTAACAGAATGCTCAGCTATTTCTCCTCAGTCACGTGTCTCATCTCGGATTTTCATACTAAATCTCCATAAAGTCTCACATTGTGCTCATGTTTAGGAACCTCAGTATGAACTCAGTATTTCTCACGCAGGACATCTCGTTTCAGATGCTGTGACTGACTAAGTTCTTCTGGACCAGACATATCTTGTGTCTCCTCTTTGTTTCATACTAAAGTGTTTCAGGAAGATCTCAGCTGTGTCTCTTGAGACATTGATGAGCAACACCGAGCACTAAAATTTCCATCTGCGTAGCAGATACACAGTGTTAACATTCAGCAAATGTAAAAAAAAAACCTGATGAACCTGATGTAGAAGAAAAAAATAGTCATCTCTTTATTATTATACTGGATTTATATGTACACACTGCCTGGCCAAAAAAAGGTCATCACCTTAACTAAGCAAACAGGTGAGAGCCTCCCATTAGATAATGACTGCATAGGTGATAATGTTTCAGCTGGAAACAAGTTATTTAACTCTAACTGATGCAGGGAGTAGTTTCTCATTTGATAAACAACAATGTCAAAAAACAT
Organism: Crenuchus spilurus; assembly: GCA_036984385.1. Classification (NCBI taxonomy): domain Eukaryota; kingdom Metazoa; phylum Chordata; class Actinopteri; order Characiformes; family Crenuchidae; genus Crenuchus; species Crenuchus spilurus. Next base: position 19,719 of record BRDA01000730.1, read on the forward strand.
CCTGTGATCGAGGAAAAGATGTTAAATTTTTGGCATCAAGCAGAGAAAACATCTAAGCAGATGCTGAAGCTACTAAAATCAGCTTAAGAACTGTCCAACGCATTATTAAAAAGTGAAAGGATAGGAAGGAATGTGGTCGGAAAAAAAATCTTGAATGATCGTGATCAGCGATCACTTAAAACGTTTGCTGAAATCAAATCGTAGAAAAACAACAGTAGAGCTAAGGGATATGTTTAATAGTGAAAGTAAGAGCATTTCCACATGCACAGCATGAAGGGAAATCAAGGAACACAGCAACCACGTAGCTACAACACAGCAACCACGTAGCTACAACACAGCAACCACGTAGCTACAACACAGCAACCACGTAGCTACAACACAGCAACCACGTAACTACAACACAGCAACCACATAGCTACAAACTAGCAACCACATAGCTACAAACTAGCAACCACATAGCTACAAACTAGCAAGCACGTAGCTACAAACTAGCAAGCACGTAGCTACAACCTAGCAACCACGTAGCTACAACCTAGCAACCACGTAGCTACAAACTAGCAACCACATAGCTACAACACAGCAACCACATAACTAACTAGCAACCACATAACTAACTAGCAACCACATAACTAACTAGCAACCACATAGGTACAAACTAGCAACCACATAGGTACAAACTAGCAACCACATAGCTACAACACAGCAAGCACATAACTACAACCTAGCAAAGATGTAGCTACAAACTACCAACCACATAACTACAACCTAGCAACCACATAACCACTTCTCCATGTTCCTTTTTCCTTAACCTATAATAATTTTATTATCGCTTTTGTGCAGTCCGTGCAGTCATATAACATATATTACATAAGTCCAGCCAGTGTCCTGTACAGCTGTATATGCCAGGAATGTGTAATACTCACTTTATCTCATTTATGCTCATTTAGTTCAGCACATTAAAGAGCAAATTATATAAAGAACTAGAAATGCGCTACTGCGTCTCAGGTGTAATATCTCAGCTGCTACAACCATTTTATATTATTTACTAATTTATTTTTAATAATTTTACATACATACAGACGTGTATATTTGATAATAGCTGATCTTTCTGTTCTGTCTTTGAACCTCAGGTCTGCTGCTCAGGTGACGTGTTCACTGCAGTGACCATAAACACATCTTAACTTGTATAAACACACTGAGCTTTAGATGTTGTATAAAAAAGCTTAAGAATCATCCTAAAAGCCCCGAACACTGTAAAGACTCACAATTCTTATTCGTCACATCTCTGTTAAACAGCCGTTACTGGTCAGGTTTCTGGGTGTTGGCTGGCGGAGGTCATTTCTGCGCTGAAGGTCCGCTCACAGGCTCATGTCTGTCTGGTTCCTCTCACATCCTGGCACTGCTGATTGATTTCTCTGCAGCAGAGACTCGGATCTCATCTCCTACATTTTCCTCAGCGTGTCCTTCTCTCCCGCTGTGAGCTCAGCATACTAATGTTCTGGTCAGTTCAGCGCTCGGCTGCTGGCATTAGTCATTCGCTGGTCTTTATATCATAACTGACTGTACAGTCCTATTGAGACTGGGCTAGTTTATCAGGGGGTCTTTAACACTGTACACGTCTCCTCAGTGTTTGACCTCCTGACTCCGGACACCATTAAAATATCTACAGGAGTGAGTTTCGGGGGGTTTGTAGGGTTTTACCAAAACTAATGTCTGCATCATATGATCACAGTGCAATTGTATATCTAATTACAATCCCTCTATTAAGTCTGTATTATTCTTTAATAAGCTTTGTGCTTCTTATCGATATTAATGTCGTTTACCTCCACACAACGCTCAGGTAGAGTATGACTTGGAAGATCTTCCATCCAGACCAAGTACATTATTAAGTGATTCCTCAAAAGCTTCAATATTTGTTGGTTTGTGATTTGTAAAGGATCTTAGTGGAGCCTTAAAAGACTAAATGAGGCAGCCAACAGTCTTTATTTTCCAATGTAAGAGGACATCTGCCTGGAAAAGTATGGCTATTTGCTTACAGACGAGACTAAAATGATCAGACGAGCTCCGAGTGAGCTAAAGTCAGTAGATAATTCAGTCTGTAATTTTCTCAGAGGACAAGAAAAACAAACTCAGACGTGGTGGATCCGGACGGGAATAAAATGATCAAGGCGTTCCCGTAAAAGGAAGTTACCCCAGAATCCCCTGTACATTTAATTCAATCTGCATAGGGCTTAGAACCGCCCCAGGTGTGGTCACTCCTGCCGGACAGGTTTACATTCAGTCCCTCAGAGTGAATCTCCTGAAACTTGACTAGTGATGAATGTTAACATGCTAATGTAGCTAATATACTGTCCTCAGGCCACCACAACAGCTCCCACCTAATGACGGACTGTACAAGACCTCTGAAGATGTCCTGTGGTATCTGACACCTGCAGTCATACAGGACATCTTCTAACACCATCAAACTGTTCTTACAATCTAATGGATCCCAGAACTTCACCTGCAGCACCGTTAAGATTAAGATTTTATTAATGTTAGGATTAATGTTGTGTATTTGAACTACCACCCTTCAGAGTTCAGGCCTAATCTGTGCCATTTTGGCACTGATGGCTCATTTACAGCACTGGGAAGTGTTCTGTGGGCCAAAAGTGGTCCGAACGTCATGAACCGGGCTTGATTTGGGTTACAGTATGTGTTCTGTGGTCCAGACATGGGCTCAATATTGTGGGTCGGGCTCGACTTAGGTCAACAAACCTGACATTTGGCCTGTGGCTAAGCTGAGTCAACACTGTCATTCAAGGCCAAATGTGGGCCAGAACATAACTGCAGATGTGGGCCGTATTTGAGACAAATCTTCATTGCTGTTTGGGTTGACCAACAAGAATACCCTGCTGCTCTTTTCCCATTGGACAGGTTTGACTTTGGACTGACTAAACTGAGACATTGTGCTTTTGTGAAGCCAGCTGATTGGTTTACAAGTACTGCTAGTGGACCAGCAGACATCAAACAATCAAAATAATAACACAAAGCTGTGTTACCTCCATCAAAACATGATAATAAGGCAAGACCCCCCCCTCCAACACAACATCTCTGTTCAGAGAACAGCTGAGCATTCGCTGAGCCTCATTTGGTGCCAGCTGTTTCTAGGTTGGTGAGGGTCTCAATATGATCAGATCTAAAGCCAAAGCCAAGCACTGTTAACCCTTTAGACACATAACATACTGTGCTGTGACTGAGCCAGGCCTGCATCATCTGCTGGAGGAGCCAACTCGGCTGCACATGAAGAAACCATGTCTGACCCAAAACCACAGCTCCATGATCCACCCTGTGCACAAAACCAGTCATATACAACACACACTGTCACCAAAACAAGGAGCTCCTCTTCACATCACACACAATGTATCATTCATGGCTTCTCCTCAAAGAACACATCAGCTCCCATCGACATGAGCCAGCAGAGAAAAGAAAGACATACTGACCTCAGCAGAAATAATCTCAGAATTAAAGTGTCTCCAGCATCCCAGACGGGACAGAGAGCTGAGCGCTGTGACTGAAGCCCGCAGGAAAGAAAACAAAGGCGTTTTACACGAGAAACGCTAATCCTTTCTCTCTGTGGAGACGCTGGGAGGAAACACAAGACCGAGATTGAAGCGGAGGGGCGTGACTAACCGCGAAGTGCCGAGTGATTGGCTAGCGCAGCGCAGCGCGGTCCAATAGGAGAGATCTGCTCTGAATATGGGAAACTGCTGAGGCCCCCTTTTTTTCCTGCAGAGTTCCAACGCCCTGTTCTGGGCTACACCGCTTTATTTTTACATTAAAACCATCAGGACAGTCGGAACCAATAGCGAAACCATTAGAACCATCAGGGTTACCATTACAGTCATCACTATTACAGTCAGAACCATCAGGATTACCACCAAAACCATTACAAGTAGCATTAGAGTCATTAGGATTACCAGTTAGAACCATCAGAACTATCAGAATTACCAAAAAAACTTTAAAAATATTACGATTAGAGCCATTGGGATCACCATCAGAACAGTTAGAACCATCGGAACTATTATAATTAACATCAAAATTATTAGGATTACAATAAGAGCCATTAGGATCACCATCAGAACAGAACCATCAGAACCATCAGGGTTACCATTAGAACCATCAATAGCACAGATAGAATTACCATCAAACCATTAAGAGTACCATTAGAATCACTAGGAGTAACATTAGAACCATCCAGTCACAAACATCATAAAAACTATCAGAACCATCAGAATTACCACCTAAACCATTAGGAGTACCATTACAGTAATCAGGATTACCATTACAACTATCAATATTATGGTCAGAACCATCAGGATTACCATCAAAACCATTAATATTACCATAAAACCACCAGGATTACCTCTACAACCATCAGGACTACCACCAGAACCATCAGGATTGCAATCAGAACCATCAGTACTATCATCAAAACCGGCAGGGTTACGGGACAAAGATGTTGTTGTTGTTGTTTTTGTTGTTGTTTTTGTGGTTGTTTTTGTTGTTGTTGTTGTTTTTGTTGTTGTTGTTTTTGTTGTTGTTGTTGTTGTTTTTGTTGTTGTTTTTGTGGTTGTTTTTGTTGTTGTTTTTGTTGTTGTTGTTTTTGTTGTTGTTGTTGTTGTTGTTGTTGTGGTTATTGTTTTTGTTGTTGTTGTTTTTCTTGTTGTTGTAGAATCAGTGTAACTTTTCATTCAGAGAGTCTGGACATAATTTTTGTTCATAATTTAATTCAAAAAGATAAACTGTCATATATTTTATATTCATTTACATCAGAACCATCAGGATTACAGGACCAACCCTGGCATAGGAACACACACAGATCAGAAACAGAATGAAGACATGTTCTCATCTCTGAAACACAAACGTTAGTAAACTCACTTCAGCACAGCTGAGCAGTGTTATCTGTGTGTGTGTGTGTGTGTGTTTGGCTCAGTTCTGTGTGTGTGTGTGTTTTAATTTATTTGATTTTTCTAAAATATTAATAATAAATATAACAAATCAGCCTCCATAGAAAAGCACTAGAGCATCTCCAGAAATGAGAATGTGGTGAAATTAATTTGTGTCCATAATTAAATTTAAAAAAGATACAATGTCATGTGTTATATTCATTACACATAAAGTGACACATTTGAAGTCTTTTTGTTTTAATGTTGATACTATTTGAACAGTAATTTACTAAAAATGAAATAATCTCATTTCTGATTTTCATTAAATAAGCCAAACTGATCAACATTAAAGCACAAATATGTCACTTTATACGTAATGAATATAAATAATATGTAGATACGTATTTTTGAAGTAAATTATTAATAAGAGTGAACTTTTTCACTGTAGTGTTTAAACATGGCGCTGTAAACTTCTCTAATGTGAGCTCCACCATTAAAACCAGTGTCTGTAATGGTCTCTATGCACAGAGGTCAGGAGGTCAGTGAGTCGCTACTCTGGGTGGAGTGAGGATGATGAGGAGAAAGGAATGAGGGGCAGTGAGCATAAATGGGTGTAGTCTGAGGGTCAGGCAGTGTTTACAGTGTCTGGTGGGGGAGGTACAGACTCACATCTTCAGCCCTAAAGCCAGAAAGAGGCGGTTGCTATGGAGACTGCATCCATCCAGATGGTGCGAGCGGCCGCGTCCCTCGGCCACGTCAGCTGATATTACAGTTATGACACCAGCACATCCTAACTTTAGCATCAGAGGAGAACTCACGCAGAGATGATACACTATAGGGACAAAAGTATTGAGACACCTGCTCATTCATTTAAATGTGTCAAAGAGAGTTTGTCCTGCTTTTGATGGAGTGGTCTCATACTCAATATAGTCACTGCTGGGGGGCTTTACCCCGCTAGCCACGCCTGGCATTAGATATGGTGCCAGTCTGCTCATGTTTCATCTTATTCCATTGGCAGTACTTCTCTACAGGGACTAGACAAGCTGTGTGTGTCAACCAAAATAGCTGAATGCATTCATTAAGAATGGGTGTCCACAAACTTTTGGACACAGCAAAGGAAGCAGAAATAACGACTGAGTTTAATGCTTTTGCACCTGTTTTGTGTATTTAAATGGTTAAATTTGATCTCAGAGCAGAATCTCAGGACATCCTCTCATCAATATATGAAAGTCAAAACCCGGACCAAAAGAAACGGCCCAAAAAGGCTCAGAAAGACGTCTGGTTCCATTGACTTCCATTAAAAGCACACTGAGTTTTTTCATCCTCCTGTAAAGTTCATTTCGCAGGATGTTCTCTTTTCTTTCCACGGCACATTACCCACATCTTTCTCTTCTGTGATATCTATTGTTTAAAAGCTACACTGACCCAGATACGTAACTATAAGCCTGGCTTTCTCCACCCAGTCCTCCTCCTCTCCCCCCTGCGGGACCCCCTGGTGGTCTCCGGCTGCCTGGTACTAACCACACCAGATCACAGCGTGTTATCAGAGATCTGCAGGTGTGAACTCTCTCTCTCTGGATCAGCTCAGAGGAATCAGACGTCTCTACTGCACAACAAAAATGACGAGCAGCACCTACAGCCTCAGTTACAGAGAGCAGAGCAGCGCTGATATATTTAGTACAGCCTGTAATATTAATAACATGGATGCACAGTGGAGTCATATCAGCCTTCAGCAGAGAGTAAGAAACCATCAGCATCACACTGGTAATCACATGATGATGTATATCATCGATACCTTAAAAGGAGGAGAAAAACCTTCCTCACGTTTAGTCTTTTTGGAGCATTCCTATTGGTCCACTAATCATAAAATATTCACAAAACTTTAGAAGGTTATCTACAGTAAATGATGATGCACTGCATGGACAAAAGTACTGGGACACCTGATCATCCATTGTTCTGAAATCTCTACTGTCCAGGATTTGATTACATTCAGCGTTAGAATGTTGGATCATCACCAATCTACCTCATTCCAACCACAAAAGTATCCTGTGGTGTCCAAAAACTTTTGGACATGAAAACCAAACAGCTGGTCTAGGGCTTCTGTGAAACAGCGCATCCATGTGGAGCATCAGTTAAACTGAAGCGTAGTGTCCAGGTCGGGGTGACAACTTCAAAACTGTCAGTAGCTGCCTTGTTTGTGAACAGTGTGAGAACAGAATGAGAATAGTCTGAGAACAGTGAGAGAACAACATGAGACCAGCGAGAGAACAGAATGAGAACAGCAAGAGAACAGTTTGAGAACAATGAGTGAACAGCATGAGAACAGTGTAAGAACAGAATGAGAACAGCGAGATAATAGTCTGAGAACAGTGTGAGAACCATGAGAGAACAGCATGAGAACAGCGAGATAATAGTCTGAGAACAGTGTGAGAACCATGAGAGAACAGCATGAGAACAGCGAGAGAATAGTCTGAAAACAGTGTGAGAACAGTGAGAGAACAACGTCAGAACAGCCAGAGAACAGCAAGAGAACATAATGAGAACAGTGAGATAATAGTCTGAGAACACTGTGAGAACAGTGAGAGAACAGCATGAGAACAGTGTGAGAACAGCAAGACAACAGCGTGAGAACAGCATTAGAACAGTGAGAGAGGAGAATGAGAACAGTCTGAGAACAGTGGGAGAACAGTGTGAGAACAGTGTGAGAACAGCGAGAAAACAGTGAGAGAGCAGAATGAGAACAGTCTGAGAACAGTGTGAGATCAGTGTGAGAACAATGTAAAAACAGCGAGAGAACAGCAAGAGAACAGCGAGAAAACAGAATGAGAAAAGTCTGAGAACAGTCTGAGAACAGTGAGAGAACAGTGTGAGAACAGTGTGAGAACAATGTGAAAACAGCGAGAGAACAGCAAGAGAACAGCGAGAGAACAGTGAGAACAGCGAGAGAACAGCATGAGAACAGTGTGAGAACAGTCTGAGAACAGTCTGAGAACAGCATGAGTGCAGAATGAGAAAAGTCTGAGAACAGTGAGAGAACAGCAAGAGAACAGCGTGAGTGCAGAATGAGAAAAGTCTGAGAACAGTGAGAGAACAGCAAGAGAACAGTGTGAGAACAATGTGAAAACAGTGAGAGAACAGCGAGAGAACAGCGAGAGAACAGTGTGAGAATAGCGTGAGAACAATGTGAAAACAGTGAGAGAACAGCGAGAGAACATCATGAGAACAGTGTGAGAACAGTCTGAGAACAGTGTGAGAACAGTGTGAGGGCAGAATGAAAAAAGTCTAAGAACAGTGAGAGAACAGCAAGAGAACAGCGAGAGAACAGTGTGAGAACAGCGAGAGAACAGCGTGAGAACAGTGTGAAAACAGTGTGAGAACAGCATGAGAACAGTCTGAGAACAGTGTGAGAACAGCGTTAGGGCAGAATGAGAAAAGTCTAAGAACAGTGAGAGAACAGCAAGAAAACGGCATGAGAACAGCGAGAGAACAATATGAAAACAGCATGAGAACAGTGAGAGAACAGTGAGAGAACAGTGTGAGAATGTTGGAGACATTATCCACTGAGTAAAGCATAAACACATTATACAGGTACAGATTTTACGGGTCAACACTGCTGGATTCATTTTGTTTGGTGTTCGCTTTGTTCTTTTCAGTCAAGCGTCTAAAGAACATTATGAATCGAGAAGTTTCTTTGGTTTGTCTTTGTACAACCTTACTCTGCGGTGAGCTAGGAGAAGTCTCCTCAGTCTCTTCTGTTGTCTTGCTTGACTGTGCCGGTGAGCTCACATCCTTTGAGTAATTTACCGGCACATTACTGGATACATTACTGGATACATTGTTGGATACATTGTTCGATACATTGTTGGATACATTGTTGGATACATTGTTGGATACACTGTGTGCAACAGTTTCTGCCTTTGGGGACAGCATGTATCCATCCACAGATCTCATTTTTCCAATATTTCCCAAAGACACAATCTGACCTGCAGGAGTTCTATTCACAGCATCATTGAGAATGAACAAGTCTTCCTCGCTGTTACTACCTTCCACTGGTGAGGTCGGTAACGCAATAGTATGTCGACGACTGATGCTTTCAGGACTTTTCTCGATCAAAACTAGTGGACTTCCAGGAGGTTTGGGCACGTCCTCCACATTTGAAACTGAAAGAAGTTTCTCTCTGTCCTCCTGAAACGCCCACCGGCGTGGAGATGTTAGCGGTGACTGAAATTCTCCTGAAGACATGCTACCACGACTGGACTGGTAACGCAGAACTTTTTTGGACACTTCCCTCAGTTTCTGTGCCTCTTCCTCAGTTTGACCTTCGTCATCCTCAGCGATCCCCGTCGTCACCGTCGCAGTGCTACCTGCAGACCTTTCCCATGATGGACTTGAAATTGTGCTCTCCGGCTTTTGGGATGCCACGTCTGTAATGTCTGTTATGTTCTCCTTATCCACCGACACCGGCAATGTATTTACAGTCCAGCTGGGCTTTCTGGAGTCTTTGGCAGGACAGTTCTCCTGTGACGTGATCTCAGAGAGGCTAGTTCCTGAAGGTGAAGGGGTCCTGGCCCTTCTGTTTGAGCCATTTTTGGTGAGAAACCTCTGAAGAACCGACTCCAGGGCTACCCCCTCCATGTCTTTGTCCCTCGTGGAGCAGGTGGCAGTGGACCGACGCTTAACTGAAGACTGAAGCCTCTCACGCTGTCTCCTCTTGATGTCGGCCAGCTCGCGCTCCATGTTCTCCTGAGGAGAGAGGTTTGTAGTGTTTACTCTGGAAAAGATTCAGTCGCAACCTGAGGTTGTGCACCCAGGGCACCAAACAGGCTAGGACCACCCTTGATGATCTGGTTATAGATTCATAGATGTAGAAGAGTGCAGTGAATGTCTCAGATGTTAATGATAAAGGAGTGACTGTATTTGGGGGTTAAAGGTCAGAGTGTGAAGGAAGTAGCTGAATGTGCAGGTGTA
>BRDA01000730.1:29711-48403 GCA_036984385.1 Crenuchus spilurus
AGTGGATATCACAGAGAATAGGCTATTTTCAACAGGTGAGTTTTAAGTCTAGTTTTAAAAAGAGGAAGAGAATCTATGTTACGGATGTCTGGTGGGAGGGCGTTCCAGAGTTTGGGAGCAGAGCGGATGAAAGCGCATGAAACAACAACAAAATACAAACAAATAAATTTTTTTCCGATGTAAGATCAAAATGGTCCCACACGGCGGAAAACTTTCTTTTGCCTTGAGGCTGCTCCATAGTTTTGGATGAATAACACGCACGTTGTACTGCAAAAGATCAGGGATTCTTTTGGCAGATGCATCCCATTGATCCATCAGTTTGATGAATTGATTAACCTTTAAGTAAAAAATATTATTATTATTACTATTATTATTGTTGTTATTATTGTTATTAATATTATTGTTATTATTATTATTATTATTATTTAACATTATTACAATAACAGACATTGTCTATATTTTGTTTTGGTTATACAAAACATTGATCCTTTTTACAGTCGTGTCACTGCAGCGTTAGTTGAAGCACAAAAATAAACTCATTTAGAATATTATTAGAAATAATCATGCCATGCTACCATAACACTTCATGGTGTGTAAACATGCCAGGATATTACCCAAATGTAGATTTTCATACCATACCATTTTTCTTTATTCACGCATTTATGCATCTGCTGCTTTGCACTTTCGCTATTTCGCAGTTTTACTCCAGAGTCATGCTGCCCTCTGCTCCCTCTACTATATCGCTTGTGGCGCCTCATAGCGCTGGTGCCGACTGACTAAGCTCTGTTTAAATGGGGCTGACATCCCTGTAGCGACTGGCTTTCTTTTGTGCTGCCGTTTTCTCCACCTTGCTGGAAGTTGCATGTTTGGCTGTGATGCTATTGCTGTTAATAACTTAAACACTTAAGGTTGTAGTTGTCCAAGTTGTTTGTTTATTGGTTATTTCTTTTCTTGGTTTCATTGCCCAGAAGCCATTAATGTACTTTGCAATATTTGCATTTTTTTTTGTTGGTAATATTAGATTATTGTTTTTCTGTTGTGTTAAGTTTTTTGTTTCTATCTTTTGAAATTTGTTAGATTATATTTTCGTTAATATTTTGGGTTTAGTTAAAAAAATTTTTTTTTCTTTAATTGTGGTGGCAGCTAGTGAATAGCTTAATGCTAGCTTCTGTCATTTAGCATATAATAATTCTTACCAGAGGTGGGAGAAGGCCCTCATGTGCAAGTCTCAAGTCATCGCCTTCAAGTCTCAAGCAAGTCCCAAGTCACTGTGGTGAGAACCAAGCAAGTCAAGTCGGGTCCCTGCTATAAGTCAAGCAAGTCACAAGTCAAGTCATACAAATATGATCTGATCTACCCCAGTTTACACATTTAAATCAATATAGACGGTCATATACAAATTTAGTTTTATTTAAACATAAACTAAACCTATTAAACATCAAATGTACAATTACATAACTTACTTAATGGCTTACTTCCCGCATCAAGAGGGTCACGTCATTTCTCCATCACCTATTAATGCATCTCTCAAAGGTGCTTCTTAATAAACATTTCTGAGCACAAAAAAGTATTACATCAACTGAATAGTAGATAAAATAAAAATAAGTATATAAAAATAAATAAAAACGTATTGCCTGAAATGTAAACGTTACCTATAAAAACAATGTCTGAAATGTTAATATTACAAACATTACATCAAACCATGAAAACATTCACATAATGTTTTTAGTACAGTATGCCACATACTATTCATGCTATTTTGTCCAGTTCATATCCACACTAGCAAACATCTCTGCCACAACATTAAATAAATATTTAACTTTAGCATAATTTTCAAATGTAAGCAATCTTATCTTTACACATGTTAGATGTCAAGGTTGCTAGAGAGTGTAGATATGAACAGAACAAAATAACAATAGCATGTGGCATACAAAAAACAAGTTTTTTTGTTTGTTTTTGTATACATTTTGTGTGTTTGTTATTTTGTATACATTTGGTCCGGTTAGATTTGTTTTCACTGCATTTTTGCAAGCACTCCAAGGACTTTTATTATGACACGCCCACGTACTGCCGTCATCACTTACGTGGTGTGCGTCTTCCTACACTCGACACTGATTGGTATGTAGCATAGACATTATATACCTAGATGCTGCATTGAGCGCTGACTCATATGTCAACATCGCCGCCATATTGGAAGGGGCAAAAGTGACCAAAAGAACATGAGAGATGCTGCACTCTGGTGCTGCGTGCAGTTTTTCCGAACCATTTTACAGTCAAAACGGGATCACATGGGATTACCTTTCACAGGTAAGACTGACTAATTGTTTTTGATCGTATTTGGCCATTCTTTTCCCAGTGTATATTAGTGCACATCTGAATGTGTGAATGAACACACTAGCTTAAATAACTTTGTAGAAAGGCGATTTATGAAGTTCATTCCATTTACATGTATTAGTTCACAGCGCAGCTTTGCCTCTTTCAATATGGCGGACACAGAGTTACGTTACATCAGCGGGCCAACCCAGTCAATGACGCGTCTAGTTATTAATGTCTATGGTTTGTAGAAGGAAGTGCATCTGACGTGTTTACTTTTACATAGCGCTGTTTCATTAGTTAATGTTGCTCTATCATCCTGTTATATCCTTTCTCTGTAATTATCTCAGAAAATACGCTACACGTTTCAGTATTTTCATGCGTTTTGAAGCTGACTGTTCACATGTTCATCAGACCAAAATTGTATTAAACATTTGGTCTCCTCCTCGCTCCATGTGCTACCACGGCTCGTTATTGTTGTTTAGCATTCTGCCTGCTGTAAAATCAGCCGTTCGTGCTTCTAAATAAAATCTTATAACGTAAACCAACTTTGCTTTGAAATTGCATATATTTAAATTAAAAAATCAAGTGTTTTCGAGTCATCGTCTCCAATCTAAGTCAAGTCTCAAGTCATAAAGACCAAGTCAAAGTCAAGTCGAGTCGTTCATCAACGTTAGTCAAGATATATATCTATCTATATCTATCTAATATCTATCTAATATATATATATATCTATATATATATCTATCTAATATCTATCTATATATATATATATCTATCTAATATCTATCTATATATATATATCTATCTAATATCTATCTATATATATATATCTATCTAATATCTATCTAATATATATATATATATATAAAATCTGAATTTTCTTGGGGGTGCTATGGCCATCCTAGGGGTAGCAAAAGCACCCCCAAGCCCCCCCTGGCAGAGCCCATGTACCCACCGCTTCAGGCACATGTTCTCACAACCTAGTGTGTGTTTCACTACACGGATGGGTTAAACACTGAGGTGAAATTCTGTTATGTGCAGTCACATTGGGAAAATGTAATTAAAAGGGGACATATTACGCAAAACTCTTTTAGAATGTTTTTGTATTTCCACTTGGGTCTCTGCTCCTATAAACCCTCCAAGTGAGGAAAAAAAATACATCCATCCATTTTCTGAGTCAACTGAAATATTGGTGTCAGAAGTCATATACTTCTACGAGCTGTCTGAATGGCTCCCTTATTGTAATGTCACAATAAGGAAAGTGCATATAATCAACCTGGCACCACCTATCACTGGTCAACCCCCACCCACTAGATTAGTTGAAGATCCACCATTCTGGGCGACTGATGGAAAAATAAACCAAGGCTGCAAATGTGTCTTACACACGGGGGGAGGAGATCCTCTTCTTGCTCTGACAGACTCGAACATATAAGGTTGGATCGCGCCTCTGTGTTCTGTCATTTTCATGTGTGGTAAACCCTCATCTTAAAACTGGTGTTGGGGCATGGCCAGCAACAGCTTGCTTGCATACAGAGCCATTAAACAGCTCATTCTGAAATGGACTCAAACTGGGAAGAATAGAGCTGGCGATATCTGTTTATGTGAAAATGATTTGTAACGTTTTGTATAGCCCATAGACTTATTCTAACTTGTTTACAAAGAGGCAAGTCTCCTTTAAATTAAATGTGATGAATGTAAAATGGCCGTTTTTTTTTATTATTATTAAATGGTGAACTTTTTCCACAGTAGTGTACTTTATGTTGCACTGTAATTCAATAAACTGCAATTTCCTCCCAAATTAAGTAGAGGAAAAATGTTGGAATCACTATATTTTCAGAAAGAAAAAAAAAATTATGGAATCACCTAATTTTCATTTTTATAAAACAAAATACCAGCACAGGCCTAAAATGTAAATTGGGGTTCTACAGTTAATAGGAGTATTTACAGACCTTAATGAGCTGTCGAACTTAACAAAATGGAAGAAAACATGACCCAAACGAGAGAGCAGCCACTTGTCAGCTGAAACAGTGCAAAGGATGATAAAATTCCTTCAAGATGAAAATCTAACAAGGAGTTTCAAAAGATGTTTGCTTGTTCCCTGTGAGCTGTGAATACAATCTGATGCAAGTATAGACAAAATATTAAAGTCAGTACTATAATCTAAACAAAATAGTGTTACAGCAGCTAAAGAGAGTGGACGATCTGATGAGGAATATTCAAATTAATCATTAATCTACATCGGTTAAAGAGATGATGCTGAAATATCTTTAAAACTTGTCAAGAAGTTGTACAGGACCAGGTTTAAGTCATTCCATCCAAAGAATCTCTCCACACAAAGACAATCAACATTAAATATTTTTAATTAACTTTAAGGAAACACAGCAGCTTTTAAAGGGGTTACATCTGGACAAATGTAAATAAAAAGGACAAACTGTAGTGTTTCTCTGCTCTAAAGTGGAAATCAGCGTCTTACTCATACCACAGATTTCAGGATCACCTTTTTTTTTTCTTTTCTTTTTTTTTACTGCTTATGGAACTACATCTCTGCGGTTGTACAAAACTTTATATTCTCAAATAAGTTACAAATGGAAACCAGTCAAAACGTCAAACATGCCAAATGGCATATGTTCCTCTAGTCATATCATAGGGTGGAAAAACACTAATTGTGCACTTTGAGGTCCTGACTGACGGGATATTTAGAGAATACAACACAAAGGAGTTGTCACGTCCTTCCAAATCTAAATTCATACTGGTAAAAAGCACAGAGCTTAGAAAGTTCCCAAAGAACTCTCAGATAACCTTAAGAAGGTGTCCAGCTTATAATCATGTCAAATCCATTATAAAAGACTGACATCTTGTATAACAGCAATTAGTCAGATATGGGGCAAAAAAAGTATTATGACCACAGTCAAGAGCCCCACAAGGCAAAACGACTGATTGACCACACGCATTCAAAATATTTAATAGGGCCATAAACCTGCAGTCATTTTAAAGCATTACTGTTATTTTTAACTTATTTTTTTAAGAAATCACGGGCAGGTTTAGGCTGTTTAAAATTAATCTAACTTCATGATTTGAAAAGCTGAAAACTGTTCTCCCACCATATTTTTTTTTTCCTTTTTAAATGTGTGCACACAATGTCTTTAACATCATCAACATAGTTTATCCTCCTTCATGATCAGTTATTCACCACAGTGACTTCCATGTCCAAGCTTGAGAGCTCTTCTCTTTAGGTCATCTATAGTCTGTGAACTGGTGCTAGGCTCCTCCTCCCAAACAGAATTTCGATATCAAATCTGGCACTAAGCCAGGCCAAGTCTCTCTTTGGAACACACTGAAATGACATCAGAGGTCTGGGACGAGACCGCCTGGGTCTGATCCACAGTGCAGTGACCCTCCTACCTGCAGGGAGAAACTGCAAAGTCCGCTAGGTGAAAGGAGGATGAGGGGTCAGTTCAGGTCGATGAGAAGGTCTTTTCCGAATTGCACAGGTATTTCTTGCGGCTGTAGTCAACAGACCAGAGTGAGGGCAAGAACTTGGGCTGCATGCTGGACAGAAAGTGTTGGCGCCAGAGGCGTTCCAGATCAATCAGGCCCTGCAGACCACGTTCAGCGTGTGCTCGCACGACCTTCAGCCCATGGGGCACATCATTCTCATTAAAAATCCTGAGTAAAAAGAAGAGGGTATGTAAGTTACACCCATCTACTCTCCTCCCCCAAAGTGTTACACAGGCTTTTGTTCAGCACAAAGTCAGCAACAAGTGTCAAAACAGTGTCAAATCTATATTTTGATTAAATCTGCTCTAAACTTAATTATTTTCATTAACATACCTCTAAACCTATAATCAGTTGTGCTGATATATTGTGAAAAAACACATTCTAAACATTTCTAGCCAAGACTTTTGAGCTCTGAACTGAATAAACAGGTGTTGGCTACACACTGCTCATTACACACTGCTTTTATTTCTAAATCGTAATAACTTGACATGTTTCACTCATTCAGTGGTTCCTAGATTGAATATTTATGAGAGGTATGAACACCCAAGTTGACGGCTCTTTGTTCAGGTTGACATTCCATGGCCAGTCAACCACCAATGGAATGTCTGGAATTACCAGGTCGTCATATAAATGACCGATCGCGTCATTCGGCTGGAAAAAATCCGCAGCGGTCTGACTCGCTCTGAAAAATGCGTCTACTTATTTAAGCTCCTCTCACAAATAACTAAAAACACATTTTGATTCAGGCTATATGTATTTGAAAAGTAGACCCTTTAAGGTTTCTGGGTTATGTTTCATTTTGTTTCTAGGATAAAATTTCGCAGTTATAGAAGTGTTTTTGTGGAATTCAATTAATATGCAGCCCGATGGAGCACCGACTCCAGAGGGTTTACACACGGTTACATTTAAATCATGCATCACCACTTACAAGGTGTTACTCTGTAGAACACAGTATTAAACAGACAAAAATGTATTTTAAAAGGGAAAGTTCACTTTATTTGATAGCTGTGTACCCGTTTACATACACTAATCGATTTGTCAACAAAATTATTTCATATGCAGAAATAAATCTGGGTTATAAAATTGCAAAATTGCAACACTCACCTGGTCTCCAGGTTGGCCACTGTCTGCAGCATCTCCTCTGTGACCTCACTGTCATCCTCTGCCTCACTGCATGAGAAAGTGCGGACGACTGACAGGAGCTCATCCCGTCTTGAATCAGGCATGCTCTCACCAGCACTGAGTAGGGCACGGGCAGCCGAGCGGACCCGTCGACGTTCAGAGTCCTCCACCATCCTCATGCCTTCAGGGGCTGAGTACTCCTTAGCAAGCTGCTGCTTCAGGAAGCGGTCATACACATTTGACGCTGCGTGACAGGAAGTGCACAGAAGCAGGATGTCATGGGAGTTGTGGTCCTTCATCTCAGCTGGGAAGTGGCGTTTGTATTCATGTGGAACGATGTTCTTTCTAATGAAGATAGAAAACTTATTTTGAAGAACTGATCTATTTAACAGTGGCAAAAAAACATAAACGGACACTGAAAAAAGCCTTGTGGTTCCCTGCATCTGTACCAGGTGTGTAACAACACATTTTTAGGTTTAATATGATGAGATTCACTTTTTTCAATATTTTATGTGCTAAAATGTCACAGAGTTGTAATCATATACAGCACCACAATTTGGCTTATAATTCATGAAAATCTGAAATTCAGGATCTCAAATTAGGATTTTATTTAGAGGTTGAGTAACTTAATCAAGCAGAATCAACATAAAGTGTATTCATTTAAAAAAGGTGAACTGTATTTTATAATCATTACATGTAAAGTGATGTATTTCAGCCCCTGTTTTGTTTTTCACAATATTCTCATTTTTGGAGAAGCACCAAAATGACAGGTTGTTTTAGCCATCAGCCCTCTAAAAAAAAAAATCTAATTTTCTGAGTGTATAAGTGACTTTACAAAAAAAAAACAAATTACTTGAGCATAATCCCTGCCCCTCCCTGCCCAATTTACTCTCGACAGGATGCATTTAGGTGTCTAGCTTTGTTCACAGTCATTACCACACAAGGTGAAAAATAAGAAACTTTTTTTGATGAAACCACAGTGAGCTTAAAACATACTCGCCAACATTGAGCTTCCCCAAAAAGGTGTATTATCAGTGCTCAAATAACTTCACACATCAACTTTAAAAGAGGGATTAACATTAATGACACTATTCCTATTCAATACTATACTGAAGTCATTACCCTGTCAGTACATATGTTGCAAAGTGGATGTATAAATGTAAACTCAACTGAAACACTGAATCAATCAATCAATCAAAATTTATTTATATAGCGCTTTTTACAACGGGCGTTGTCACAAAGCAGCTTTACATATTTAATATCAAACAAACTGAATCTAAGCCCGATGTGAGCAAGCCAAAGGCAACAGTGGCAAGGGAAAACTCCCTCAAGGCAGAAACCTTGGGAGGAACCAGACTCACAAAGGGGATCCATCCTTCTCTGATCAAACTACTGACACAGATTTACATCCTTAGTTAAATCTGACATTGTTCTATAGTATAAAACATTAATGATAATAATAGTGATCATTGCATTCATATTAGGTATCAATTTAAAATGCAGTAGCATTAGAGCTTTAGTCCAATGTAAGTGAGCAGCAGGTCTGAACTGAACTTCATGCATGTAGCACACCATGCAAAAGACAAACCTAATGTATGACTCTGCCTTTCCACACACCACACACAGATTTTCCTTGGCTTCGAGGTAGTAGTTTGTCTGCGCGTCAGGCCGTCCTGATGGTTCAAACAGCAAACGCACGATGAAGGGCTCCTCACTGACCAGCTCTAAAGAAACGGATGACCCAAGCAATGCAGGTAACAGTGCAGGAAGCAAAACTATGTCCCAGTGTTTCAAAACGTGGCTTCTCACAGCCCTGTTTACTCATTTTTGTGATGAATTTATATTATTAGATTTTATGAAACATTTTTAAAAGAAATCTTGGCCGTTTCTAAACCTTTTTTCAGCCGTTTTCTTCCGATAGATTTGGGTGGGGCTAAATTTAGCATACATGGCATCAGCTCTGACAAAATACCAAGGTAAGTTTATTTATATTCATATACCAGTTATTCAAAGTTCTTTACAAAATACGAAGTAAAAAATTAGGAGAATTATCATGTTTGACTGCGATATACAGTGTTAGTTTTTTGTTGTTCAAGTGCAACTTAAAAAAAAAAAAAAAAAAGAAAAAAGGCAGAATTAAAAGAGAAAATTAGTTAAGCACAGATGTACAGAGGTAAAATCAACATACAATAAAACACAATCTAAACTAGCACAGTGTTGCCGTTGCAGAACAAAGTGTGAAGAGAACAGTGTTTTAAAAATCTGCACAAATAAAAACTCAGTTTGGACTTTAGCATCTACTTTTAAAAGTCGGGGTTCTTCTAATATTCTCCATCACCTGGTTCTACTTAAAAGCAGCACAATAACTAAATGCTGCTTCTCCATTTTTAATCTTTATCTTCGGTAACTAGTTTCTAGTGACCCAAGAGTCCTGCTCTGCTCATATCTCTGCAGCACATCATTAAGTGATGCATAGAGTAGTTAATCTAGTCTATAACATACTGGCAGCCTGGGTAAGGATTCAAGACTGGGGGTAATGTGTTTTGTTCTGCTCCTAGTCAGAACTCTGGCAGATGTATTTTGAATCATCTGAAGCCGTTTAATTGCCCGTTTTGGAAGTCCAGTTAGGAGACCATTACAATAATCAGTCCTGCAAGAAATAAAGGTGTCTATGGGTTTCTCCAGGTCAGATGGATAATTCATATAGTATACAGCAGGACATGGACCAGATTCAGGTTGGAAGAGGCTTTACGGCAATAATACAGCAAATGGTTTGCTATGACATACCTCCTATTCCTTTGTCGAGGTACCATGTTGCCTTTCTCTTGTCACATGTACAGAGTGGCTGGCCATCAGGTGCATGAAGGAAGCAGTTATCATACAGAGGAGACTTCCTGTGGAAAAGACAGCAAGGTGTGTAATCCATTTAAGCTTGTTCTGTATGTTTAGCACTAATGCTAATAAAACTAATCCTACAAATAAACACTGTAAAAAAACAAAAAAACAAACCATCACACTAGCCCCCTAATTACATCCTGTTCATCTCAGGCTTGTTTGTGTTTATGGAGCAACAACAGTTTGTGAAAATACATTTGAATTTGTTAATCTGTTGCTTTAACCAGAAAAGGAAGTTGGCCGACTACTATACCTGGCTGAATATCCAACCCCAAGTGGTTTGCGCTTGTTTTTGCGAGGGTCTGGTACTTGCTGGTCTCCAGACTCAGGGCTGACCACAGTGGACTTACGGTATCTGCATCTGCGCTCACCCTCCTCTACTTCCCTGCGGGTCCTGAACGGTACATCCAATAGGCCTTGACATTGCGAGGCCAACTTTGAGTAAGAAGTCTCCTCCTCGCTAAACAGGCGGGGCTCAGAGTGGAAACCCAGCATGTAAAGAAAGAGAGAAATGGACACCTGGGCATCGCGCGCTGCATACAGCATCTGAAGCACATGAAGAAACGGGATAAGCCTCAGGTCAATAATGAGGACACTTTCACAGCAGAACTATGCTACCAGGAGGAATGATACATTTCTTATCACCACATGAAACAAAACAGAGCCAGAATAATGTAACAAATAGAAGAAAGCATGTTTCACGGTTGCATGCTGAAAATATTTGTTTCTACACAATTTACATGAACTAAAATAAATCATTACAGTTGTGAGAAAGTACAAAATAATTCCATCATAAAATGTGGATTTTTCCTCTCCAGCTTAGACGATTATTCTTGCAGTTGCTAAAGCAACGAACTAAACCTTTACAAATATCCTAAGAATTAAAAAGCATCCGAGATGAACTGCTTCACCTGCTGCTGGGTCAGGTTATCGGCTTCCCAGTTGCTGCAGCGCAGCTCCAGTGATTTGTCCAAGGAGATGTTGAGCAGGTCTGCAGAAAGGGACTTCAGACTCAGCCTATTATTCCGCACTGCATGCCTTCATCACACAGTGGACATAAGACAATCACGATCTTCTCATCTCAGGCTTGATATTGACATATATGGCTGCACTGACATTACAACTGTGACAACACAAAAGGGAACCTAAAACACTGACAGCAAATTTACTTTTTTTTTTTTTTGCCAATTTTCTCTCTTTCCCAATGTGGTAGTCACCAATTATTGCAACCCATTTGTGGCTCTGCCCATCACTTTGCACTGTCCCTGACTCTAGGAGGGTGAAGATATGCACACGCCTCCTCCATACCATGTGATACAGCCACCGCCTCTTTTCAAACTATCGCTTGATACACAGTTCCTGGGGAACCAACGTGCTCGGAGGAAAGTGCAGGGTCTCTAGTTTCGAATGGACCAATCAGTAGACGCCTGAGCCAGCGGACATTGCAATGTGTGAGTGATGGGGAGAGAGAGCGCCATCTACCTGCCCAGAGAGAGCACTGCCAATTTTGCTCCCTTGATGGCAAACAGCATGACTGATTCAAACTCGCGATCCTCTGGTCATAGTGTCAGTGTTTTAGCCTGCTGAGCCTCTCGGGGCCCAATTAACTTTAATCTTACACTGCCTCTAGCTTCAACTGCTTTCATTCTGGTGAAGAAAAAAAAAAAAAAAAAAATTATATATATATATATATATATAATATATAAAAATAAAAATAATAAATAATAAATAATAATTATATATATATATATGAACATTATTTATTACATCAGCTTATAATAGAAAATCAATCAGTGGAGCTAAAACAACATTCATCAAAATGTGAGGAGTGAAATTTGTGAAAGTAATTGTATAGATAATTACCTTTGCCTAAGGGCTAAATAACGCAAGTCCACCACACACATTAGAGCCAGACCATGGTCATGGGCCAGACGCTTGCCATCTCCATAACAGCCCACTCCAACCTTCATCACATGAGGGTCCCGCAGGACCTGAAGCAGACCTTTGGGAAGAGACTGCTGGGCATCGCGGAATGCTAGCAATCTGACCAGCATACAGCGACCAGTATACGTGGCCATTTGAAGCAAGGAGACAGCAGATGCTTTCCCTTTCATGGACACCTACGAACAAGACAAACACCTTGTGAAGGAAGACCATTTAAAAAAATTGAACTCCCAACATTTGTAGAAGCCCTCTTACACGCATGCTCTTTACCCATTCACAGTCCAAACCCAGGGCAGGGATATTGGTCAGGTCCTTTTGGAAAGAGGGCCAGTGTTGTTCCCATTCTTCTGATGAGCTCACCATCACTGCTGGTGCCTCCAGGAACTTCTCAATAGAGGGTATCGAAATACATTTTTGAGTTGATGGTGGTGCAGCGGCAAGCTTTGGTTGTGTGGGTTCAACTGGAGTTGTGCTAAAATTCAAAGGTGCAAGCTTCTCAACTGGCAAGGGCTCAGACTTTTGGGGGTTTTTCAAGGCTTTTCTCTTCTTTGTGTATATGGCGTGCCACAAGAACAGGCCTCCAAGAGTGGCTCCTAACATGGTAGCAAGTGCTGCAGTGAGGGTACTTTGTCGGGACATCTTTATAAAGTGTAGCAGCTCTCTGTTAGGATCAACAGTATAAGGGTTAAGTCACATATGAAGGACAGCCACACAATTGACTCTCTTGCATGAATTAAACTGTCATTTCTGTAGAGTTTGTTAAAATGACAGGAAAATCTGCTTTAACTACTGTGGTCCAGCAAGCTGGAATTTTGCTACAGAAGTCTAAAACTCACTGGTGTCAATCATTTTAAACTTTTAGTTTCTAGCCACCTTCAGACAGCTTGTACCCGTTTTAGTTGAGATCTTTTCGTACTGTGAGGTTTAAAATAGCTAAAATCACTTCAAGCATTATCTATTGCAAAGAACATTCTACCTTTGTAGCCGACTCATGGTACATGACTCGTACATGTTGTTATACTAGTCTTCACTATAAAAACGACTCCTTTCAATCAATCAGAACATTATTTCCGACTCTTTTTTTAGGTTGACGCTCTGTTTTTGAGCGCTGCTAGAACATTTCCAGAAGGACTCCAGCTGGTCGCACTCAAGCACACAAATAACCAGCCACCTTAATCCTTTTTTTTTTGCTCAATTATTTTATTTTTTCCAATTCTATTAATATTTTTTCCTTTTATGATAAAATCTTAATGGCTTTATATATTTGTTTTATATTTTTTTCCTTAAATAAACATTTTTTAAAAGACACTTTCCATTCCTCTCATTTGATTTTATTGATTATGTTGTTGTAGTTCTTTCCTTTTTAACCTGATTTACTTTTCATCCCATTTAAGTTATAAATGTTTGGCTGCTCTGAAAGTGAGGGTCACCCACCGTGAAAATAAGAGCCTCAGGCTGTATTCTGAGGCAGGAATGTATGAAATTGTGTCCAAATTCAGTGTTTACATAAAAATCTGCTTTTTATAAATATGTTTGGTTGTTAAAGAGCTAGCAGTCTGTATTTTGGAAGTGTATTGCCGCTTACTGAATGTATTTTAAATGAGACTGTGTTACTTAAGGACCTACTTAAACAGCAATGGATGAAATAATCTACCTTCAGGTTTCACACACAGCCTCAAGGTTGGTTAAGTGGAAAATCCGGACCTAAACATGTGCCGCGCCAACCGGAACTTTCTGCAGGTCTTCAGTAAACAACAGAGCAGCGCCTCGACTAACGAGCACCCAGTGAATAGCTGCAGCTTCTTTCACCTTCAGCTGTTTTTATAAGAGTCTAAATCACCTGAGACGTGTTAAAATAACCGAGACTAAATCAGAACACAACAGGCACACAAACGTCTTAAAAAGCGTTTTTAGAGGTGAAACGATTAGATTTTAGTTAATCACGCACTTGTCATCAGACTGAAGTTTCCACCTTAAACTGTGCTACAGGCACCTCAAAGTCTTATAATTAAATCAGCAACATTAAGACACAAAGCACACGTGATTTAATTTAAATTATATTACCGTTTTGTTTTAGTACACTTTTAAAGCCTTTTTATCATTTTATGTGAAATGTTCGTTTGTTCATTGCCTGTTTCTGTAGATTTCCCCTTAATTCAATCTTATTTAAGGCACAAAACACAATTAATACGAAATAATACTAAAAAAATGAACCAATTTTAAAGACAAACGGTGCTAGCAGTATCCAAAAACGGCCCAAAATTTTATTTACAAGCCATTTCCTTTAAAATAACAACAAAGAAAGAAACATAAATGTTTGCCACAGTAAGATGAATAAACAGATCTGTGGTGTCTCCCATTAACGAGCTGATTCTTACAGGACTGTTTAAGGTAGAACTGGCGTTTATTCAAAGAAACTAACTTCAGCTTCATGTCGCGGTTCTTAGGTCAAATTAACCGTTTTAACAGTAGCTTTAGCTCATTTAGCCGTATTAAATATGATCTGAATAACAAGTGTTGATCTCTCTGGCCGCTGATAGACTGCTGTGTAAAAGCAGCTTTAGGGAATTACCGGCCAAACGCTGACAGCGTTAGATTTGCTCACATCCTCTCAGCTGTAAAACGAGCAGGAAGCTCATACAGCTACTCACCCAGAGCTGCCAGCCGAGCCAAACACACGTTTAACACTCTTACACACTTCTACAAACAGACGAGCCTGTAGCGGTTTCAGTGGGGCTAATGAACAGCTGCAATGTCTCTTCTTCCTCCTCTATATCTACCACATCATGAAGTGTCGCGTTAACGTCACAGCGCCCCCACAGGTAGAGGAAGATTATAGCAACCGGTTTCAAAGTAACATGTGGCTGCTGCATGTAAAGTCCTAAGAAAACTAACTCTGACATTGTCTACATATGCAGCTCCAAAATGTAATATGTTTTGAAAGTGTGTTTGTAACTTAATTAAAAAAAAGATCATATAAACTGATAGCTTAATTACACATACTGTTTAATAGTAATTTACTCAAACTCAAAATGAAATACTCTAATAATTGATTTCAAATTTCTGATTTTCCTGAATCTTAATAATTACAGATCAACATTAAAATAAAAAAGGCTTGAAATGTCACGTTACATGTAATAAACATAAAATAACAGTTTACTTTTTAATATAAATGTAAATTTTTTGAGATGCACTAGTAAGCAATGCACTTTCATAACTTGTGAAAACGACTGAAGTAAATCTAGTCGTTATTTCAAGCTTTTGATGTACGTTGAAGCTGCAGTAATCATGGTCTTCCACATTTTTATGTGATTATGTGACAAATTAACGTTAGCCATTTGCACATCACTACAATTACACGCACAAAAAAAAACACGAGACATGTTTTACTGTTGTCCTCCACCACCATCATTTTATTCAATCTTTTAGATCTAATTTTCTGGAAAGAACTGGAATAAAATAATGAAATACTTACAAAATGAGGAGAAAAAGCAAACAGCTAAAACAGAACTAAATGTCTCCACAGGCTTGATTACCAAAAAAAAAAAAAAAAAGAGAGAAAGACAAAGAAACACTGCAATAACGGGCTCCCAACCCACCTCACTGCAACCAGTTTAAAACCGTAGGGCATTTCGGGAGATCTCGACTAAACCTTAGCTGTCTGCTGGCATTACGGCTCACCAATGCAGCAAAATTTACCCTTCTCACCCAAAAGGCCAAATCAGCTAGAATAGTGCTTGTGCAATGTGCAGATATCTTCATTTGAAAACAGAATAAAAAGAAGTGGCTGGAGATGACTTTGTCAATAGTGTTAAAATTAATTTTAAAAGCTCTCTCCCAAACCCTAAAAACATTCAATTTGTAGAGGCAGTGGAATAAAAATCAAAAGTACTGATAACTATAGTACAAAATGACAAAATAAAATGACAGAGATAAAGAATGTCCATGGTGATTGTAGTTGCAATGATTCATTATTTACAGAGGGATGCACATCCAAAATAGGACGTGAAACACGGCAATAAAAAAAAAAAAAACATCCTTTCACTCAGTCTCTATACAATGCATACAAGTTGAGCTCAATGTGTAGAATAATGAATATATATATATTTCAATTTTTATAGATATATCTATATAATATATGCTCATTTCCTGTATACACACAAAATCATTTCCAATGAAGCTAGCCTGCACCTTTGGCAAGATTACTTACAACTTTTCTGTTATATTCCAAAGCTATTTAAAATATACTTAATGCATAAAAATAAAGATTTTGGCATTCTCTCATTTCTTCTTCTGATTAGGAAGTTTTACAAAAACCTCTCAAATCTGGAAGCTCAGTTCTTCTCTCAGGGCCTCTGTCATTCTGATGGGAGGAGCAGTCGTTCATCCCCACTGTTAGACTGCTGCTGGACTATGAGGAGATAGGGGCATGGAGGAAGGATAGAAATTAACAACATATAGCTGTGGAGGTCTGTTACCAAATAAAACCAGGTTAAGAGGCATCATCAACTCTTGGACAACTTCCATCTTAAATATGATGCACCAGACAAAATGAAAACGACAGCTGAGCATCATCAAGATTTCCCCCAAGTCGATAACTGTGGCCTCTGATTTAGAGTGAAGCACCTTTCTGCTCAGCTCATACTTAACACTAGACACAGAAAAACAGACGGCAAGGGAACAAGACAGAGATTTGGGGCTGCAGTGGTATGAGTGTCAAAGGGGTCCCCTCTGTTTTAGTCCGTCCCCACAAGCCTCCATGCTTATTCTCCTTCATGTGTCTATGCCAGCTTTTTGACGCTCACCCGCCCCATAGTATATTTTTTACAGCTGGATCTCAAAGGTCTTTTGGAGCTCACTTGAAAAGGGGTTTGTGGGTGATGGGGTGGTACGCTGTCGTGAGCGGCTCTCTAGAGCAGCCCACTGTGCCTCGAAGGCATCGGCCTGGTGCTGTGTGGGCACAGGAGGTGCTGAGGAGGCGGGAGCCGCCCAGCTGTCAGCACCGTTGAATGTAACATTACCATTGGGAGGCTGAAACACTCCCGAATTTGCTGTTGGAGGCAAGGGGGGTTTTCCAAATGGACTGCCTACACTTCGGGCATCCAGTTGTGCCAGTGGTGGAGTAGAGAAAGGTGAGGGCTGCAACGTGTGTGTTTGGGGAACAGGTGCAGGCACTGGCATCGGCTGGGTCTGCGTTGCTGAACCGAAGACGTTGGCCACCATTTGAGAAGGCGTGATGCCGACCACAGGTACGCTTGGCTGGGCATAGGGAAGCCCATTGGACATTGGGTAGGAGGCTGGGGTCTGGGCATGGAAGGCAGGTTGATGTGGGGGCAGAGTGGGCACTGCAGAAGGCATGGGGGGCATGAAGGCTACAGGAGCAGCAGGAGCCATAGGGACAGGCATGGGTGCAGGGAAGGGCTGCTGGGTAGGGGGAGTAGTGGTCCTGGCTCCAGGCTGCTGGGCTCGTACAGACTTGGAAACCTCCTCCAGCCAGCGGTCAGCCTCAGATGGGGTGCGCTTATGAGAGGTCATGGGAACAGTGAGAGGTGTGATTGCCACTGGAGGAGCCACCACTGCAGGTGTAGGACTGGGCCAGTCACTCCCTTTGACAACAAAGTAAACAGTGTTAGTGGTCTTGAGTGAATAATAAAATGTCTATACCAAAACATGATTTCACTTTATCTTCAGAGTTAAGATTTACAAAAGTCCTATTTTTAATGACGAGAAGGGCGGGGTAGAAACGTTCAAAAAGGGAAGCTTCCTTCAACAGAAATGAGAATGAGTCACATCTAAAATATGACTTCAGTGCTAGAACAGCACATATCTAACAAGCAAAGAGCTACAAGCAAAAATGTTTATACTACCTAAACATTTGACAATTACAATGTTGATGCTATTTACTCTTTTAAATATATTCTGGTTCCAATCTTTCTCCCAAACCGGTCTACATTTTTTTAACTGCCAAAATAAAATCAGTCCACGCTGGACCCTGGAAAACCCTGGACTACACTGGCCAGCCTGTAGTATTGACTTTAGTGTCTTACAAAGTGTTCTCATTTGGATTTCTATACATTGTCATCACATCTCTTCTCAGCTTTTATCTATAACTCCTACCTGGATGTGCTGGAGCAGAGGGAGCAGCAGGGGTCTTGGCCCAGGGGTTAGTTTCTCTGGCAGGCAGTGGGGGTGGTAAGGACGGGGGGTTAGCAGCAGCAGTTACAGTGACAGCAGGAGCAGGGAAGGCAGGAGCTGAGCCATTCACTACAGCAGTAGATATTTAGAGTAAATTAGTAATAAATACATGCAAGAGTTTGCACACAGACACACACACACACACACACAGTCCTGACATCTATATACATGTAATAACATAGTATGCATGTATGAAGGCAACAAAAACAATCAAAGGAGAGATGAAGCAAAGAGTAAGTTCTTGTTGCTGCAGAGAGCATGAGCTGTTTTTGGTCCTGACCTGGTGCAGCAGGGGACTGTGGGGAAGAGGCAGGTTTGGGCATGGGTGCTGAAGAAAAGGGGTCCTCTGGGGGGCCGCTGAAGGCTGATGTGATCTGAGTGCAGAGTGAACTGATGCTGTCCCCTTCACCTTCTACCTCTGGAACTGAAGGAACCAGACAACACAAGCTAAGATAATAATAATAATAATAATAATAATAATAATAATAATAATAATAATTTATTATTATGGTCCTCCCATGCATGTTATATTAGCTGTACTAGTGTCACAGTCATTCTTAAACTTAATCTGTCATTAAAATTCTAACTTAAAACCAGTGGTGGACAGTAACAAAGTAAATGTAATTCGTTACTGTACTTAAGTAACATTTCCATGTATCTGTACTTTACTTAAGTGCTTTTATTTGGTAAGACTTTATACTTTTACTTCACTACATTTGAAA
>BRDA01000730.1:56824-84641 GCA_036984385.1 Crenuchus spilurus
TGGCCTTCTAAAAGCAGCATCATCTTAAAGCCTGCAGCTCTAATGCTATTAAAAAATAGTCTCTGGCCAGTAGTTCACTGCACCCCTCACCTCCCTGAAGGATCCCAGAAAAAAAATAGAAGAGAAAGAGTGTGAGTGAGTCAGAGAGACGGACAGCTATCATCCTACCAAATAGTAACCCAACGTCCTAAGTTCTTAAAGTGCGTGGAGACAAACAAAGTCTTGTCAACATGGAAAATGGATAATTTAGTGAGTTTCCTTCCCCCTGAGATAGGAAGGTCTTCCCTTCTACAAAGTCCCAGAAGACTACAGGCCAAACAGGAAACTCACGCCTGTCTGACCCCAAAGGCGTTATGCAGGAGAGCTGTGCGACAGGCTGGCACATTCAGAGAGATGCCCACTCCTGCCTCAGCACAGAGATGGTGTTTCGGAGCAGAACGGAACACTCAGTCAGACGTGAGTGATGGGAGGAGCGCAAGAAATGCACAAGGCAGCGTCAGGCTACAAGGAGCTGGATGGTCACAAATAAAAAAATAAAATTCTCACTGATTTCCTCTCCACCCTCCCCAAATCTGTATGCGTCATAGCGACGTAACAAGTGCTGTACTTGAGCTGCTGAAGGAAACGTGGGGGCGTGCTAGAGTTTAAAAATGGACCAGATTTTCACTCTAGGTGTTTGTGTGTGATAACAGCCAAACTATACTTGGCATACCAGTGGACTGCTTGGCTACGAGAGACTTTTGGCTACCTAAGGATAGCTGAAAGTATGTATAACGTGAGGTTGAGGGAAGTACCTCATTTGCATAGTGTTGGTACAAAAAAATCTTAGGAAGGTCTCTAGTTTTGTCCAAATCCAAAACAAGTGATTGATGAGATTCCCTTTGGAGAATCTGAATGCCCTACAGGAGTAAGTCTGTATGGAAAGTCTGCAAGGGTCTTTCTTTTCTTTAGCGGCTAATGTGAGGAAGGGAAAGCTGTGGGTCAGAAGAAAGAATCAAGAGACAGCTAGGAACCTACAGCTGGAAGATTCCAGTGTTTCAACAGTGTTTCCAGTTAACTCTGTGAAAGGAGGAACTATTGCAGGGAAAAGGGAATAAAGGCATAAAGGAAATGCAGGTACAAAGAATCAGAATTAGGATGTATTAGAAGACAGGTCTTATCCACTGTGGCCAGTGTAGAAAAGAAACAGCGCAGCAGAGAGGTCTGGCCTGTAAACAGCAGAGCTTTGTGCAGTAGACACCTACCGTCTTCAGCCTCTTCACTGCGTCTTCACAAATGTGCATGCCTCGAGACTCCTCCACCTCCACATGGCCCAGATACTGCAGAGAGCGAGAGAGGGAGAGACAGAATAATATTTAGCCATGTTTGAGGCAGTGACAGGCTGTTGTGACTCATCTTCCCCTGCTCCTATCAAAGTCACATTGCTGGCCCTTCCGCTCTAAGCTACTGGACCAGTGGCTGCTGTCACTCAGAGAGAGGAAGCCATCTTCTACCCACAATGCCCTCTCTCACAAGTCCCCACTGTGCCTCGCCCCATGGCCTTGTGGGAGATCAGAGATCAGGCCGGGAGGCATGCAGCTATTGTGTGTGTGTTGCTGAGAGGAAGTCCTAACCCTTCCCTCTATGAACATACAAAGCCACCCCCCACCCAGGACCCCCCACCCAGTTTAGGCCTTCTTATTGCTACGCCGAGATTTTGGCACACACACACATACAGGGCAGGATGAAGTCTGGACATACAGAGCCATTCCAAATTATTTTAAATATCATGGAAAATTGTATTCATTTCCAGAATTCCATTCAAAAAGTTAATCTTTCACAGATTATAGATTCAGGGCCCACAATTTAAACAATTTCAAGCATTTATTTGTTTATGTTCACATAATTTGGGCTTCCAGCTCATAAAACCCATGAAAACAGGATTTCAAAAAAATTGAATAGTGTGGAGAAATCAGCCCAAACTACGTTTTTCCAGGAAAAAAAAAGAAATTAGCATCAAATCAATCAAAATATGGTACTTTCAAAACGATACGTCAATCTTCAGTACTTGGTTGGTAGGCAATCTGTGATCTAGCAGTGTGCAGCATCTCATGCTTTTGCTGGTTCACAGTTCGCTGGTTCTCCGAGCACAAGTCAGGCAGTCCTTTAAAAGAATGGCGAAATAGGTCTTCGAGTCTAGCCTCATTCCAAAACAGAAGCCACCCATCTGACACAGCTATTTATACCTGGCTCTGAACCAGTTATTGAGTTGAGCATAAGCAAAAAAATCCAGCTGCCTATAGCCATGCGAGATGATGTTTTCCACTCAGGCTAAACGGGACAGAGACTTGATTTACAACAGACAGAAAAAAATGCATACATCAGCCTACTTTCCAGTTACTCCATCCAAAAAGACGCTTATTCTGTTCTTGCTGAGCATCAGCTCAAAAGAATAAGCATCCTACTCAATGTATTCTTGATACAAGAGCGAATTAAGAAGACAAAATGTGACCCATAACTGAACTCTGTTCACTTTCTCACAATCTGTTAAATGAGACGAGCACCAAATTCTCTCTCTCTCTCTCACACACACACTCGCACAGTTTGATTCCCTTGCGGCAGGATTAACCGCAGTCCAGAGGGAGTGCTGTGCTGGTGCAGTGAGCATAGAATTGGGCTTTTCCTTTCCAGTCACCTCAGACTGCAAATGTTTATAAGAGGGAAGTTTCACAGTACACAAACTGCCTGCAGACTCGGTTTACCATCTAATTTCCTACTACTTCTACTTTCCCTACCTTTCTCTTCTCCCTGTCATCTTTTACCACCCCCAACCCCTCTGTTAAAAGGCACTAAGCACTAATCTTACTGCAACTATTTCAACCCACACAGCTCCTGAGGGAACAAGGGAGACACAGAATGAGAGACGGAGACACAGAGCGAGGGAGAGAGAAAGGGGAGGGGGATGAATGCACAAGGCTAGCAAGGTAGGTTGCATTAGCACGGTGCAAGAAAGAGAGAGGGCGAACAGAACAGTGACAGAAGGAGGAGGGAAAGGACAGGCCAAGCTATTCCAGAACCAGCTCTTAACTTTTCTAATGAAGGCAGAGACTCTGATAAGACCTACAAGCTGATTTAAAACACATATAATCCATAAATCCCAGATACTCAAACAAACAGAAACTCATCAAGGTCAGTAAAGCTGTAATCGATATGTCTGTAAGCACACAGGAAAAAGGTAGAAGACAGAAAGTGGAACGTCTCAAATGTCTAAAATGTTGTTGGCAGCACAGGAATCTGAGCCATGGTGAACATGTTAATGCTGTAATACAACCATCATTAATGTAACATCTACAGAACAGTGTCATAATAAGTGGTAGGGGTGAGCAACAGAGGGAAAAATGTGATATTTGAAGCCATTTTCCATGACATTTAATTTTTCTAGCAGAGTAAACAGATTTTGATTGTAAACAGAAGTTTTAAAAACAATTAAAAATGTGACCGTGACAAGCTTAACTGCAACAATAAGCAACTAGGCCTGAATAACAGTATATTCTAAAATATATCAGATACAACAAAAACCCCAAAAAAACAATTTAACAACGCCAATCTTACATGTCCAATGTGAGATGACAAAACACACAACTCATGAAAACCAATTGGAGCCAAAAAAGGAGCCTAGTGTAGTCCTAATTAGCATGCAGCCAGGCTCATGGCAGTACTAACAAAACCAACAATTAAGCACAAACAAATTAATTATGATGAAACAAATAATGATAAAATATATAATGGTTAGTGGTGGCTGGTGAAAAATATTCTTTACCGCAACCATCTTATTATTATTTAAAACAAACTCCAGGATACCAGTGCTTTGTGAAAAAGTCTATTTCATTGAAATAAAAAAAATCAGCAGACTAACCGTTAATAAAATTTGTCATTAGTTGTATGCACATGTACAAAGTACAGTATGAGTCCGGTTCAGAAACTATAGCCATGTATTGCTAGACGATGTCTTACGCTATATACAAAAAACTGGGAACAGTGTGTGTTTGTGTCCATTTTACATTTTCTGTTGTGTGATGTTTACGTCAGGTGTATTGACCAAGCTCTTTAATGCGTAGTTTTCTACACCAAAGCTCTCGTCTTAAATTGATTTAAGAGATCTTACTGAATTTGGGGACAGCTGAAATCAATCATGCTCATCATTGTCAATAACCTCAGACGTTCCTATTGATTCCGTAATCGTACAGATTCGAGGACCCCGACTGGCTAAATTTATGTTGCTATGCGCATACCTTGTGTCAGCAGGTCAGTTATTAGCTGCACTACTTTTCTGACTGAGCAATATTTCTGTTGCCCCAGAAGAGAGGGAATGAATGAGGATAATGTAATATATTTTATACACTGCTCAAAAAAATAAAGGGAACACTAAAATAACATCCTAGATCTCAATGAATAAAATATTACAGTTGAAAATCTTTATTTATTATTTATTTATTTATTTATTACATTGTGTTGTTTAAGTGTTCCCTTTATTTTTTTGAGCAGTGTATATCACATGCCACTGTTAATGTTTAGCACATAGTGGGTCGTAAAAATACTGAAAATATGTATGCACTGATTATTTGAAAGTTTATTTAAAAAATCCACCATGGACTTTTTGGATAATCAGTTATTAGTATTGTTATTAGTATTAGTATTGTTAGTCCTAATAGGACTTTGTGTGTCTTGGGTCTACTATAATTAACACACAATCTTAATCTTCTGTGAATGGCATGGTTTAAGATGAACCAATTTAGCCAATGTGATTTTCACACAACGGAATTTGACCTCCGCATTTAACCCATTCGTGCAATGAAACACACACACAAGGCTGAGAATTTGTGCCCGAAGGGGTGGGCAGCCCTTATCCAGTAGCGCCCGGGGTGCCTTGCTCAATGTCCTGTCTGGGGATCGAACCGGCGACCTTCTGGTCACAAGACCAGATCCTTACCACTAGGCCACCACTAGGCCATGGCTGCCCTGTGACAAATGACAAAGCATAAAACACACAGATGATACAAGCAATTACTTGTAAAAGCTAGTACTCCTGTAATTAGCACCCCTTAAAGCTCAATGCATCTTCAGCAATAGACCTAGATTTTCTTTTCCATTGGTTGTTGGCTTCTTTTGCTCTTTGTTTCCTATTGATAATGACAGGCTAAAGAATAAACAGTAAGAGTGTAGCTTTTAAAGCTGCACTGACCTGAGCCAATCTATCACCTCACTCCATCTTTCCTCCATGCACATAAACATCACATGACTCCCAGCACTACCCCTAACAACCTCCACCACCCCGTCTAGAGAAGACACACACACACACACGAGAGATAGACAGACATATATATATGGATACTGATACACACACACACACAGAGACAGAGAGACAGAGACAGAGAGACAGAGAGACAGAGAGACAGAGAGACAGAGAGACAGAGAGACAGAGAGAGAGAGAGAGACAGAAATAGAAAGAAAGCAGCAGACCATCGCTACTCTGTGTTGCCAAAAGCCTGGACTGTGTTGCCCCAACAGGCTGTGTGTGGACAGGCCACAGGAGATCTTGATGGGAGCAAAATGGAAGGACCACATGCAAAGGACAGCTACAGGAGGAGACTGTTCTCTTTCAAGGCTTCTTGTGGCAACAACAAGGGACATGCAGCATGTTTGAACAGAGCAACAGTAGAGCAAGCCCAAAGGCATTCTACAGGCAATAATATGTTGATGTTTCAAATCATTTAATATTTGAATACTTGTTCTCAAAAACAAGTAGCGATTATTATACAACAGTGATTTCCAATCAAGTCATTTGATTAGGCAATATGCATTCCATGAGTGCTGATATAGAGTATAACAGAACTGGGACCTTTAACTATACATAAATCACCTGTTTACAGGTGTGGTCTATTAACTTTTAATTAAGTTGTTTGCATTGCAGAAGTGTGTTGGTGAAGCAAAAAAAATGCATTGAATGAACAAAAAAAAAATCTGTTATTACATTAACTAATAAATAACATTTGTAAAACTGATGTATAAAAGCAATATCAGTATATCACATTCTAGACTGTACTGAAAATCAGCAGAGATGTGATTATTCAGTTTAACAGTGCTAACTCGCATTATATTGTCTTACCATTTAATAAAAATAATTCAAAGATTGCATGAATAGAAATATACACAGTGTCTCAAAGCCAGACAAGAAGGAGGGACTATTTAATGACACATTAACATAGTAGGCATTATTTATGTATTAATGTATTTATGTATTCAATTCCCACAATTCTGGTAAATTTCAACAGCACTGCTTGCCTAGAAATAATTATACAGTTTTTAAATGGGGGGGGGGCTGTTTGTGATGTACTGCGATTATGGTTCATTAAATGATTATTATTTATTAATTATTATCATTATTTATTATTATTATTATTATTATTATTAATAATAATAATAATAATAATAAATAATAATAATAAATAATAATAATAAATAATAATAAATAATAATAATAATAATTATTATTATTATTATTATTATTATTATTATTATTATTATCACCCCCTCTCCCCTGCTGTTGTACTTGTTATGTATAAAATGCTATGTTATGTATTTTCTTTGTCCCTCAAGTGGCACTTACTGCTTGCCAGGGTGCCATTGCAAACAAGATTGGGTTCTTAATGACTTATCTGGTTTAAGTTAAATAAAAAATATATAAAATTATATAAATTATATATAATAAATGTTATAATCTAAATGTAAGAGACAGATGCTTGACATTGGCTAAAGGGGAGGCACAGACTTATCTGTGCTCTGTGATTCTGACAGGGCTCTAACATGTGATACTACTCCATGCCATCAGCATCAAAGTGACTTTCAATAGCATCAGGTGGTTGGGCAGAGGGGAGGGAGAGAGAAAGAGTAAGAGAAAGAGACAGAGAGACAGTGATGGAGTGTTAGAACATGGTCACTGACAAAATCACCTTAACAGCGAAGCTGCACTTGCCACTCCGCACTGCCTCCTCATCTGTCTGCCACTGGTGTGGCCTGCTGGACTCAGGCACGTACACGTCTTTTTTGCGGCGGAAGCTCTGCCGTAGTTTATTCATGGCTCAGCCTCCTCCTGCACAGGAACACAGAGGACAGGAAGTGAGGGAGGGAGACATGAACATGCTGTTGGGTGGGAGAGCTTTTCACTTCCAACAAGTTAATCATGTATGACAGTGATGTCACATCAAGAGAGCAACTAGCATGTAACTAAGAATACAGTCAAATGATTATTGCTTATAAAAAACCAAGTTAAAGTACATACAGTGGTGCTTAAAAGTTTGTGAACCCTTTAGAATCTTCTATATTTCTGCACAAATATGACCTAAAACATCATCAGATTTTCACACAAGTCCAAAATGTAGATAAAGAGAACCCAGTTAAACAAATGAGAGACAAATATTATACTTGGTTATTTATTTCTTGAGGAAAATGATCCAATATGACATATTTGTGAGAGGCAAACGTATGTGAACCTCTAGAATTAGCAGTTAATTTGAAGGTGAAATTAGAGTCAGGCGTTTTCAATCAATGGGATGACAATCAGGTGTGAGTGGGCACATTGTTTTATTTAAAGAACAGTGATCGATCAAAGTCTGCGCTTCACAACACCTGTTTGAGGAGGTGTATTATGGCACGAACAAAGGAGATTTTTGAGGACTGCAGAAAGACAGTTGTTCATGCTCATCAGGCTGGAAAAGGTTACAAAACCATCATTAAAGAGTTTGGACTCCACCAATCGACAGTCAGACAGATTATGTACAAATGGAGGAAATTCAAGACAATTGTTGCCCTCCCCAGGAGTGGTCAATCAACAAAGATCAGTCCAAGGACATCTGTCTATGTACTGAATCTCAAGAGAAGGTGGGTCATGCAGCAAGACAACGACCCTAAGCATACAAGTCGTTCTACCAAAGAATGGTTAAAGAACAGTTACCAGAAAGATTTAGTTGCAGTTGTTGCTGCAAGCAAAGTGTGTGTCACACCAGATACTGAAAGCAAAGGTTCACATACTTTGCCTCTCACAAATATGTCATATTGGATCATTTTCCTCAATAAATAAATGATCAAGTATAATATTTTTGTCTAATTTGTTTAAAATGGTTTTTTCGTCTACTTTTAGGACAAAAAATCTTCAGGTCAAAGCCACGAAAATACTCGTCAGCAAAACACAGCGCCAGTCTCCAGGGCAAAGTGAGGGAAATCTCAGAATCTCAGTCAAGATTCACAGAGAGACACTGAAAATACTATATTATATTTTACAATCAAACGAAGAACACAGAGAAAATGTATTTATTTATTCATTTTAGATCATTTTATTTCAAAACTAAACAAGTAATTGTTTATTTCGGTCTCTGGAAAAGTTATTCTGTCTTATTTATGATAAATAAATGTATAATAAACTATATTTCATTTAATTTCCCTGTTATCTAACGAAATAAAATACAATGGATTATTTTTGCTTTACGTAGACACTGAAACTAACTGTAATATATGAGCCTAAACCCTGTGCGGGATGATATCCTAGCAATAGTTAACATAATAGCTCGTTGATAGCCCACAAGAGGGAGGGGGACTTTTCAGAAATTCCTCCGAATCTCAAAAAACTTCAGCCTTGCCAGTGTTAAAAAGTTAAATAGCTTGTTACATTAAAAAGTAGCAGAACGTCTCAAAACGTATTTTATTAATGCAATAACTATTAATAGCTATTGAAGAAAAATCAGGAAAGAGACAAATTGCTAATTTAATAAAATAATACCAAGTATAAATGACCATCAGAACAGCTACTTATTACTAAACACTCGCATTTATGGATTTATTAAGTATTCATAACCAGAGAGACTTACAAACTAACCCCGTCACAAAGGTCTTGTTCAATAACTCTAGTATAGTGTGCAATTTTCTTGACTGGGAATAAAACTGCAATGTTATACATCACAATGCAACAACCATATGCACCATACCAGCAATAATATACAGATAGAGTTACTGTACCCGACAGTACAATTATAGAACAGCAATTGTAATATTCATAATACATGAGTTCCGTTTACTGGAAAGTGTTGAAGTACTACACTAAACTCTTATCTTATTAAAGTGATCAATAGTAAATAATTGGTTTACAAACTCAATAAATAAGGTGTAAAGGATTGTTGTAGCCACTCCACAGTGCTCGTCACATCATAATTATGATACAAAGAGTGGAAAATAACTCAAGAAAGCTTAAGAAGCTAAGCTAGCTAGCGACGCTAAAACAATTTGCCCACTGACAAGAACTTAATGCATCAGAGCGAGAGACTCACACTTGAGTGATCATGCTCATCTCAACAAATATCTGCCTATGTATGTCTTCACGGTTCAGGTATTGCTTTGCACTGCTCACTATCAAGACACTGAAAGATCTTTGCTGGGTTGCTGAGTTTGTTCCCCGTGCAGTGAGCAGGTCAAATTGCAGTCAGCAGGACTCCCTTTTAGTATTATTTAGCACAACTCATCAATGCTCACATGTACACAAACTTTCATTCTATTGAAGTATGATTAGTAAAAGGATATGCTGCATTATGGTTTAAAAATGGGGGCTGTTCAATTAATGGGTGCAAGTAAAAGGTTAATGTTAATGTACAAGCGGGAATACGTTGCTGCAGCTTTGTGAAACCTGTATTCAAATCTAAGCAGGTGTACTGTGTCATCACCCCAGGAACTACTGATAATTTGTCATCGTTGAGACTAAAACACTTCTTGAAATTCTGAAAACCTGCCACTGGCATTTTCTTTTTCCAACACCGCAGTAGCTGTCATCACAACATACTTCACTGAATCGCAAGACTAGCTTTCAAATCTCCAGTGAGATTCTGGCTTTACTGTCAATTTAAACTTGTCTGTCAATTTTAAAAGGTTAATACAGTTGCCTAGGGGTCTAAATGAATTGTTTGAACCCCACATGCTCACAGACAGCAGAGAGGCAGATGGGGGAGTTCGCAAAACAATCACAAAACAAAGTTTTATTTCCCTGATTCACTGCTGTCACTTTCGTCATTCACTAACTCAACCTCTCTTGACAATTTGCCGCTCTCAGTCATTAAAGGCTGTGTAATGCCAAAAGAGGTCACACAAATATTGCCTTGGCAATACTAATAGAAGACACTCTCCAGTATCTATATTGATCAAACATAAAACAACATCAGATTTTGATTGAAAAATAATAAAAACGTTATACTGATTACACATATAGAATCTCACATTACTGAATATGTCAGAGTCAATTACTATTCAGAAAGCGTCAATATAAAAACATCAACTAAACTAACTTGACTATAAAATTCTGAACATTTTTTTCCACAATATTCTAGTTTCTGTAGCTACACTAGTACATGTTTGTCAGCATTATCTTGGATGTTATAATCCTAATTCACTCACCTATATTCAACTGTTGTTCAAAATTTGTGCTTTCTGTGGAAATACAACATGGCCGACTGCCATTTGAACTCATGATTGCAGATAATCAAGTCCTCTTATTGTGCAATAAAAGGAGCTCAAACCTGAAATACTCGTTAAATTTTATTTGATCACATCTAGTAAGCCCAGAAAAAGCTGACTTTATTAAGCAATATGAGGCTTGGTAGGCTTTAAAGGCACAGTATGTAATATTTCGGGTTATCTTTTAGCAGAATTTAAGACAATCACTAATAAAAATGATTAAAAACAGATCTAATCATTATAAACTAAGAAGGCGTTTGATTATTTTATCTTAGAATAAGCTGTTTACATCTACATTGGTCATGAGTCGAACACCGACTGAGGCCGCCATGTTGCATCGCCATCTTTCTACAGTAGATCGAAAAGGACAAACCAGGCTAGCAAAAACCGTGTGTGTTGTAATGACGAATTGGCCACTTAAATTCGATGGCGCTGTAGCTTTGTTTTACCGGTGGACGACATAAAACAGGAGAAGAAGAAGAAATAAACATATACCTAAATAAAACCTTAAGAAAAGGAACATTTTTATTTGTTTATTGGTTTAGTTGTTAAGATGGCGGAACATTCTTATGCTCGTCAAGAAGAGAAAACTTCAATCGTCAAAGAAAAGAAAACATGATTAAGCTTAGCTTCGTATTCGTGCGCGCAGTGTTTCCACCTTAAATGGTGCT
This sequence comes from Crenuchus spilurus, assembly GCA_036984385.1. Lineage (NCBI taxonomy): Eukaryota > Metazoa > Chordata > Actinopteri > Characiformes > Crenuchidae > Crenuchus > Crenuchus spilurus. The sequence continues at coordinate 68,026 of BRDA01000730.1, forward strand.
GCTGGACATTATAGCGCATCGGAGCTGAACACTACTGCAGCATTTAAGGTGGAATGGGAGATTTTGAAAAGGAGGGGCTGTAGAAAGAGTCATCAGTTGGTTGCAATATGGAAACTAAACCACTAGATGTCGCTGGAAACTACATACTGTGCCTTTAACACACTCAATTTACAGATTTTTCATCCCTCGGATAAGTTTAGATAATCCTTTAGTCTCAGAGTGGGGAAATTTTAAATGGCTAGCAATTTCAATCAGACTCCAGTACACCAGGCGCTGCCTCACTACGAAGAACCAGCAATGGCAGTGGAACACAGTCCATATACAAGTGAAAGCAAAACAGAGGCGGCTCCTGAATGCATTAATGAAACTTCCTTTCCTACTTCACAAGCAAGCGGACCCACAAGGCTACCAGATCAGGTGACATCAAGGAAAGCAGACAAGAAAAAAAGGCTTCATTCAACTATTCAGGCACAGCCACCTGAGTAGAATGCAGTGAAGCTCTACCTGAACCATGCTATCTTTCAAAATGTTTGCAGATCCTTCAAATTAGTGAATACAATTACTTTAGAGTGACAAAAAAGATTTGTATAATGTCTCAGTATTGCTCTGCATCAGTCACACAAGTCTAGAGTCACTGAGTGCAATGCCAAGCATCAGCTAGAGGGTATGAATTCACAGCAGTGGGCTACTGATCTGCATTTTCTGGAGTGATGTAGTGCCAGCCAATTCTTATGGGATGAATTAGAGCAGCATTTGTGACCTCGCTAATACTACTGAGGCTGAATGCAACCAAATCCTCACAGCAATGTGTCAAGCCTTCAAACACCCTATTAATACTCTTCAGACAAATCACTTGACGAGTAGGTGACCACATACTTTTGTCACACAGAGAATTTGCTTGCGAATTACCCTACAATTTGTCACTTTTATTACCCACACTGAACACATTAAGTGTGCGTCACCACACTGCCTTGTTACTTTACTACTTTTATTCAACAGCATCGCAGGGGGCTTTTCACACGAATGTCATAATACTTTTCAATCAGTCCTCAAATATAAATTGCTCACTTACTATAGGTTCTAATACAGCAAGCATAACTGTCTAAACATTAAAACAGTAGTTAAAAGGAGTGTTCAGAAACCATCACAGCCCAATTCAAAGTACGCCTTGATCAGATAGAATATGTTGCATGAGCTTGCTATCACGGCAATATAAAATTGCTGTTGGTACAGAAAATAAATGATAAGCCATATTGCTCCACTATCAACAGTTATGCACTTGCAGCAACACAATCACACTGTTACTCTAAAGTTGAAGGCCACCAAGCTTAATTACAATGTCCATTTCCTGCATCAGCGGAGTACAGCTAGCTGCCAATGAATGATCCAACTGAATGACAGCAAAATTAAATATATTAAAACCTCTTTATACTGACTAACAAACAATTAAGGACATGTCTTCAGTTTTTTTTTTTCCTTTTTCTTTTTTTGATGGGGACAAAACGTTTTCCTTTACTAGCTCTTGGTGGGAAAATGCTACATCAGCTGCTTTCCAAAACACATGGATGTCTAAGAGTGCTCAAGAATACTGCCACGTTGGTGAGTATACATGTGAAATGGGTCAGCAAGTGAGTAGATCTACAGCAGAGAGCTCATTTGAATGAGCTAGAAAAGAAAGACTCATTCAAATGTGGACACACACGTAGCTGTGGTCAGCAAAGCCAGAGACAAACACCAGAAGGGAAAACTACAAACAGGGCATCGTAAAAGCCTTTGCCCAGCACACCTCGTGTGTGAACTGTGCTCCAGCAGAGAAATGAGAGACGAATCCCATAAGGGGCTGCTTCCTTATCTCCCAGTCACACACCCGGCCTCTCAGGTTCTCTGCACTGAGCTCACTCTGCTGGACCCGTCTCCACAGAAATACTGCTGAAATCAGGTTCCACTACGCACAGCCCTGTACTGTTCCACAGCCCTACTCATAAACAGGTCAAATAAACACACACAAGCATAGCATACTATAAACCTTGCTACACACATGCTTTGTTCCATGTCCCTTCTCCACAATAAACCAATGGCATGTACCAAGTCATAAACTAAATTAGGGCCGTCATGATTAGTCAATAAAATAAATGTAATATAAACGTACTTTAGAAGGCAGCACGTGGTTTGTGACCATTTGGACATGCAAATTACTTATTTTTCCGGCTGCTTCATTAGCATTACTAGATACTACTAACATTACATTACATTGCATTTAGTGGACGCTTTTATCCAAAGCGACTTACAATAGTGGGAAAGTACAAATGCGAAAAATACTAGAGTTGTACTAGTATTTACTAGTACTAGTATACTAGAATTAACATTTGGATATCGAATGCTGAGTGCATATCAGTACTCATGGGGAGTATTTGGGATCACTAGAGCAGGTGCTCTTTGAAGAGCTCGGATTTTAGGAGTTTCTTGAACCCAGTGAGGGACACCTCTGCTCTAGTGGTGGTAGGCAGCTTGTTCCACCATCTGAGAACTACTGAGGAGAACAGTCTGGATTGCTTTGTGTGAATTTTAGGCAAAGCAAGGTGACGTTCAGTGGAGGAGCGCAGCGACCGGGCAGGGACATAAGCTTTTAGGAGCGAGTGCAGATAAGAGGGAGCCTGCTCTGTCATCACCTTATAGGCGATCGTGCAGGCTTTGTGTTTGATCCGGGCAGCAATCGGAGTATCATCAGCAAAGCAATGGTAGGAAAAGCCATGCGAGCGGATAACTGGTCCCAGTGAGGTGGTGTAAATGGAAAAAAGAAGGGGTCCCAGTACCGAGCCTTGAGGCACTCCGATGGACAATGAGTGCGAAGAGGACAGCTGTCCTTGCCATGACACTTTAAATGAACGCTCAGCGACGTAGGATCTGAACCATGATAGTGGTGTATCCAAGATACCCATGTTTGAAAGCATAGATAATAGGAGGTCATGATTGACCGTGTCAAAGGCTGCTGACAGGTCCAGCAGTATGAGCACCGAGGACCGTCCGGTGGCTCTGGCAGTTTTTAAGGCTTCTGTGACGGACAACAGAGCCGTTTCAGTAGAGTGTCTTTTTTAAAACCAGATTGGTTGCGATCGAGACGGTCGTTCTGGGTGAGGAAGTTAGAGACCTGATTGTGCACTTCCCTTTCTGTGACTTTAGAGAGGAAAGGCAGTAATAACGCCAGTTATTTCATATTTCTGAAAAAGTACTTTACTCGATTAAAGCAGTATTATTACATTTTCAAGTTTGGCGACATCTCTGGTGGGAATGTGTAATTGCACTTCACAGATGTAAAAATAGTAAAGCCAATTGAACAAAACCAAACCACATACTTTCCATACAGAAAAAGTTTCCAGCTTTGCACACAAACTCTGCAGAATCAAAAGGCTGCTTAGACTACATCCTTACCTGATTTGAGTTGACAGTACAAATAAAAATTCGATGTTGCTGCAGCTGCTAGCTAGCTAGCATGCTCGCAGATACACCGAGTCCTAATAGTATAGGGGAGCATGTAGGCTATTATGGTAACTAAGCTGACTGGAGAAAAAGGAAACTACTGACCTTATCAAGCATTAAGATTGGGGAAAATATCTTATTAAGTACTTGGGTACAATTGACATTACTGGTGATTAGGATGATTAATGACCCCCTTTTTTTTTTTTATAAATGGCATTAGCCCATTATTATTAAAACAACCAGCCTGTGCTCACAAGGCCAGTAAACAAAGGCACATCTGTAGGCAGACTTATCAGTATGGCAACTGTAGAACAACGCTGGAACTTTTCCTAGTATCAATTTTACAACTCTGAACAAAGGCAGCAGCATCACTGAGAATTGTTGTGTCAAGTCAACAATTACAAACTATTTTATATTTACATTTTACCAAATGCAGACAAAAAATTGACATGATTAGGGCATTGTATATGAATGAATGAAAGTTACACTTAAATAGCATCTTTCTAATACTCAAAGAAGCTTTACCATTAACACAATCTATTTACACACAGAACTCAACCACACACACCGGCGAGAAGCGGCTGCCATTCACACACAGTGTACGCACAAGTAGAAGCGACTGTCCACCTGGAGGACTGCATCGAGCACTAGTGGGATCACCCAGGACAGAGTGCCAATCATATCGGAGCATTCACACACATTCATTCACACACCAGTTCACCTAACCTCCTTGTTTTTGGACTGTGCGAGGAAACCGGAGTTCCCAGAGGAAAACCACACAGACACGAGGAGAACCATATCAGCTATAGGCGGCAGTGTACCCAAAATTTTGGGTTCAGCCTTTAAAAAACACATACTGATTAATCAGTAGACATTAATGCCTCAAACAACAATATCATATTGTTAATTACTGTCAGTGTTTTTGTTCAGTCAGTTTGGTTTGCATGCACCACATTTATCATATTCCACTCCTGACCAAGTAATGAATCTTTCAGTTTCACACCACAGCTTTAATGGTTCTTCCACTAGACGCATTTATACAGGGACTTTGACTAGTAGTATGTTCTGGAACTGTGATATTGTATTTCAAGTGCTCGTGTAGTCTACTGCATGAAAAGTTTAATAAAACCAATATGACTAATAAATTGCAATTAAGAACAGACACAAGTTTTAAATGGTGCACCTCTAATTATCAGTGTAACTTATTTATATTGGTAGAAAGTAGAGCTGGGCAACATGGCCAAAAATGTTATCAAGATAAATTTTTCTATACTGATCAATCTCGATAATTATCACAATATTACATTTTCTAACACTCAGTTTTAAGCAACATCTTTCTAAAAACATCAGACTAAATACATGAAATGTTACTATTTAAAATATTTAAATGTTTATTGCCAGAACATAATATTGTAGCATCCGGTTGGACGCGTTGAAAGGATGGACGAGAAAGACTTTACAGTCGTCACTTTATTGTTCAAACTTACTATGATTGCTGTCGGCGGCAGCCACTCCAAAATAACAACAGGCTAGAGAGCCAAGCTAACAGGCTAATGCTAGCACTCGGGCTGACACATACACACACACACCTCCTTTTCACACAAACATACGAGCACACAGCGACCTCGCGCTCTCTCGCCCGGCCCCACTACGCTCTCCCCCAATCACAGCTTGTCTTAAACACAACAGTACGTTTTGGCGGCGCTGGTGAGGAGGAGGAGCTAACAAGCAGCAGTACTAGACTTCAGAACTCACTGTCAAGCTGCTTAGACGTGAAATGAAAATGAACTTTAATGCTTATCGAATTCTATTGTCCCAGCTTATCATCATCATCGAGGGAAGAATTATCATGGAAAAAAAAATCTATATCATTTTATCGCCCAGCACTAGTAGAAAGCACATAAAGCAGTATTTTGCTTAGTTATTAATGCACTGAAAACTGAAAAGTTTCACAGAACTGGCACTGCTTTGCTCATACATTTTATCTAGTGTAAATACTATCAATACTGTAAAAGTGTGTTTTTGCCAAAAATGTCCATTTGCCCATACTGGCTTGGAAAGAACAAAAAACAAGCAAATGTGCTCAAAGTAATGAGGCATGAGAACACAACTGAACAATGATAAGTATCAGTAATGTTTGTGCGTATTCACAAAATGTCAGAACAGTTAAAAGTAGACTTTACTATACCTGTTAAACAAGTGTTCGTGGAAGAGCAACATGCAGAGAGAAAAATGAAGTAATCGGTTCACCATCTGATCTGTACATCTCTCTCATCTCCTTCAGGACAAGTAACCAGGAATGTCAAGCCATGTTCTCTCCCTCTCTTTTTATTTAGGTCACATTATATCTATGCTGAGTGCAGGCTCCAGGCAAGCTCCTGTCACTGTGCTTCCATAGCAAAGCTGAAGAGGGGAGAAGGAGGAGAAAAAGATGAAAAGTCTCCTCCCTCTTCTTTCCGCCAGATTTCTGCCATCACCAATTCACTTCATTTGCCCCTTTACTCGTGTTAGTCTGTCTGCCTTCCTCTTGCTTTCATTCTTTAATGGGCCTTTTTAAGTGTTTTTTTTTCTTTTAATGTTTTGGCCTCTGCATTTTCCTCCTTGTGTCCTGTGCCTGGTCAGGCCCTCTGTACATGTCTTCTCGGAAGGTTCAGGCCTGTGTGGGAGGGGTGGCAGAGAGAGCAAAGACAGTGGTGGGAAACAGAGGAAGAAAGGAGAGAAAAAGTTGGAAGAGGAAAATAGAGAAAGAAACGAGAGAGAGAGATATAGAGAAAGAAATAGAGATAGAGACAAACAGAGAAAGAGCGAGAGAAAGAGAAAAAGAAAGAGAGAGAGAGAAAGAGAAAGAGAGAGAGAGAGAAAGAGAGAAAGAGAAAAAGAAAGAGAGAGAGAAAGAGAGAGAGAAAGAGAGAGAGAGAAAGAGAGAGAGTGAAAGAGAGAGAGAGAGAGAAAGAAAGAGAGAGAGAAAGAGAGAGATAGAGAAAGAAATAGAGATAGAGATAGAGACAAACAGAGAAAGAGCAAGAGAAAGAGAAAAAGAAAGAGATAGAGAGAAAGAGAGAAAGAGTGAGATAGAGAAAGAGAGAGAAAGAGAGAGAAAGAGAGAGAGAGAGAGAGAAAGAGAGAGAAAGAGAGAGAAAGAGAGAGAGAGAGAAAGAGAGAGAGAGAGAGAGAAAGAGAGAGAGAGAGAAAGAGAGAGAGAAAGAGAGAGAGAGAGAGAAAGAGAGAAAGAAAGAGAGAAAGAGAAAGAGAGAGAGAAAGAGAAAGAGAGAGAAAGAGAGAGAGAGAAAGAGAGAGAGAGAGAGAAAGAGAGAGAGAGAAAGAGAAAGAGAGAGAGAAAGAGAGAGAGAAAGAGAAAGAGAGAAAGAGAAAGAGAGAAAGAGAAAGAGAGAGAAAGAGAAAGAGAGAGAAAGAGAGAGGGAGGCAGGCTGAGAAAAGGACCTGTGGGGCAGGCAGAGTCATGTGAGGGAGCTTTGCTTTGGGATTGTCTAAGAGGGGTCCTGCAGGAGGACTGACTGGGACTGGGCAGCGTAGTAGGGGTCAGGCAAGATCAGCACGGCAGGGGCCCTCAATACCCAGTCCTCTCACTTCACACACACACAGTTACTCATTCACTCCCTCTCCTCATACTTTCTCTCCCTCGGCTGTTTTAATGAGACCATTAGCACAAGCCCCACATAGAGACTGCTCGCTAGCTTCCCATCGGTCACTCAACCACTTCTCTCTCGTTTATCCATCCACCAGTCCATCCATCTCCTCATCCATACAAAACAAAAACTTATGAGCGAGAGATCCAGGAATGAAAGCGTGTATGACAGAATAAAACATGTAGAAACACTAGCAGTAAGTAATCATTAAAGTGATGAAATTACATCACAGTATACTTTTCTGACTATATCATATGTACAAGGATATCTACACTGAACAGCTGTATGCATCATACAGATAGAATTAGACTTATCTATAATAAGCCTGAAAACAACATCCATCACCATCAGGGTACCAAAATTGCATAAATAACACACTTAAGTCCTTGTTTGGATGCCAGCCTATTATAAAAATATGAGGTTTATTTATTCGTTTTTGAGCAAGTTTTCTTATCCTTATATTCTTAAATAGCTTTTACATTTTCCAAAATACCTTCTAAACATTTTAGGGTGGCATTACTTTATGTTATGGTTTATCCATTTTAATTTGAAGTATTATGATGTCATAATTGTATCATCCCATCTATCCTTTACAAACACTTGGAAGGAGAGAGGCAAATAAAGCAAAGCATCCAAGAAGATGAGTGGGACAGAGAGTGAGTAGTGTTGGCCTGCAGATATGGGAGTATTTGAATAATCTCTCCAGGAATGGAAAACTGATTAATCCCTGTAGAAGGATCCTGGGGAAGAGCACAAAAAGCCTTTGAGAGAAGAGGGGACTAAAGGGAGGAGATGGGGAGAACCTATAGGTCTTTTTTTCCCCTTCTGCTCAAAATACAAGACCACAGGCCTCTTTTTTCCTCCCTTCTTCACACACACACACACACACCTCCTTTCCGTGTCACACAGTGCCATGAATGAAAAAGCTGAAAAATGCTGTTAGCGTAGTAATCCAATTTTCAAGCATCAGCACCAGCTTACGTAAAAATGGAAAAACTCAAATGCCAGCTACATTACATAAAGCAGGGCTCTACACATAGCAATGCTGGATGAACCAACTCCAATCAGGCAGGACTGCTCAAATACAGTCCCGGGACAGTAAGACAGAGTGCCATAAACAGAGCTACAGCCAGTCACAGACTTTATACGGTATTCTCATTCACTGAAAACAGGAAGTCCAATTAGCATGGTTGATACAGCTAATCAAGGGGTGAGAGTTTCAATTACAACACTAATATAAAAGTGATTCAGGAAGATGAAAGAAGGAAGTCCTTCACCACTGCATTACACAATGCAATGAGCGCACTCATGCTAACACCATCATCCGTGGCACCCAGGGAGCATCTAAGGGTCAGGTGCCTTGCTCAAGGGCACTTCAGCCATTTCCTGCTGGATCAGGATATCGAACTGGTAACCTTTCAGTCCCAAGCCGTCTTCTCTTACCTTTAGGCCACGGATGACCCCCAAGATTAAGATTATCAGATTAAGACATGGCATGTTATTTTAAGTGCTAGGCTTTGAAGCCCTCATTTGTTGTTGGGTTAACTAATGCAGTCTACACTAGAACAGTGGGCATATCCTAAAAGGGGAATTCACAATCGAAGATCCACATTTACAACACATTACATAACATGATTTTGGATCCGACTGAAAATAAGAAAGAATGGAGAGTAGAGGAAAACAAAGATGTGAAAGAATATGACAGAAGTACATTGAGAATTTGGATGCTGGGGAGAGAGACAAAAACCTCTCAAACCTGTACAAAGTACAGTACCTCACCCAACATGTAATACCTCTTTTTAAAACAGAATTACTTGAAAATATAAAAGATTATTACAAATCACACAACTACTAAACATCCTCCAACACAAGAAAACCCTGCCAGATGAACTTCACATACAAAACCAGACCTGCAGGCAAAAAATGAGAATAAGTGAGAGATAGAACAGTAGAATATATTGCGCCTAGTGCTGGGCGATAAAACGATATAAATTTTTTTCACGATAATTTTTCCCTTGACGATGATAAGCTGGGACAATAGAATTTGATAAGCATTACCGGTCGTTTCCATTTCACATCTAAGCAGCTTCACAGTGAGTTCAGCAGTACTGCTGCTTGTTAGCTGCTCCTCACCAGCTCTGCCAAAATGCCCTGTTGTGTTTAAGACAAGCTGTGATTGGCCGGAGAGCACAAGGTCGCTGTGTGCTTGTCTGTTTGTGTGTGAGAAGGAGAAGGAGGGGGGCTCGCTCGGTGTGTGTGTGTGTGTGTGTGTGTGTCAGCCCGAGTGCTAGCATTAGCATATTAGCTTGGCTCTCTTGCCTGTTGTTATGTTGGAGTGTCTGCGGCCGACAGCAATCACTAAGTTTCAACAATAAAGCGACAACGGTAAATGTCTTTCTCGTCCATCCTTTCAACGCGTCAAGCTGGACGCTACAATATTATGTTCTGGCAATAAACATTTTAATATTTTAAATAGTAACATTTCATGTATTTAGTTTGATGTTTTTAGAAAGATGTTGTTTAAAACTATTTGTTTTGAGTTTTAGAAAACGATAAAATTTTTTGCCCACATCACCCAGCTCTAATTCAGCCTTTAGCCAAAATCTCCAGATTGGCCAGCCAAGAAAACTGGAAAGAATTATGATTCTCAGGACTAAAATTCAACAATAATTACACCTGATGGTGCCTGATAGTGGTGTAAAAACCGGTTAATTTAACTGCCATTTCGAATTCAGATAATCTTAAAATTGCTATTTATAATTAAGAAGCAAGAAACAGGCAGATGCACTCAGAAGAATACTGTGTGGAACTCAAAACCAGATTATAATAACACAAACTATGCAAGTTACAAAGTAAAATTACAAAGTTATACAGTCTGAATCATCATAAAACCACATTTCCCTCTTCAATCTCTCAAAATGAAAAAAAAAACAAAGAATGAGAGAGGGAGAGATATCAAAGAGGTATTCTCCTGCTGTTTAAACAGAGAGACTACTCAGTGGGGGCTGTCAGTTTGAGAACGCCATAATTGCAGTTAATTGTATCTAATGACCCCCAGGATCTAAACTCAGAACAAGGCAAGAGGAACCAAACCAGAAGCTGCAACAGGCTCACTGAATTCATACCATCTCCGTGTAAGCTTGCTGTACATCAGTAACTCACTACTGAAGCACCTCAAACCTAAAGTTGGATTGAACATCTGGAAGCATCTCTCTAGTAAACAACATGATGATTCCATATAATATTTTGACACTTTTTTTTGGCATTTTTGCAACATCAGGTGTTCAATGTACTGTCAAAATTCTGGTTATTTAGGATTTAATGACTTATGATGAGGCTACATCACAAACTACATAAACATACTTGTTTTGTTTATCTCATGTCACCAGGTCAAAATAAACTAGACCGTTTCAATAATTCATGCTATTGAGTGTGAGCTTGTTGTCTACTCGTGTTCAGTACTTTCACCTCAAATGTTCCACTCCCCTGGTCACAGTTGCTAAGTCTGAAAAGCTTATATGAGTCCAGCGTGTCAGTACTAAAATATTCAAAGGCAGGAGAAGGGTATTTACCTTGTGAAATTCCCAGTACTTCTCCGTTTCCCTAAATGATTTTTAAAGTGATAATTATGATACATAATAATGTGACCTCCACAGCCTAACAGTGCTAAAATGATAAAGATAGAAGCAAAAACCAACAGATCATGGTTAGAAATTAAGAAGTCACATCAAACGTATACAAGGGCGTAACTTTGGGTCCAGCATTGGGGGGGTTGAGCTGTCTGCCTATTTATTTATTTATTAAATCATTTACTTTTCTAAAAGGATTCAGGAAATTTTGGGTTAACCGTATTAGAAATACATTGTAAGGCTTTTACTATGTATTTATTTAACTTTCTTTATATTTACTCTGCACCTTAAACAATTAAGAAATGCGGAGCTAGCTAACGGAGCTAGCTAAAATACCTGAACGGGTATTCATAGTATGTCTGATACACAGCGGCATAGTTATTCAATCATCAGCTAACAATATATATACATTTACCTCATTTTGATTTTTCTGCTTTTTACAAGGCGGTGTTGTCGACCAACAATGAAAAAATGTTTTTTGTCCACTTTTTGGTGCTCTTTTCATTTTTTCTTACGACACCCACTCCCCCAGCAAACGGTCAGGGTTGCCAGGTCCAGCAAAAAATTTCCAGTCCAAAGTCAGTCTAAAACCCGCCCTTCAGAAGCTTAAACTAGCCCAAAATATGTATGTCACATGTTTGAAGCAAATGGCAAAACAACTATGAGTGTATGATTTAGTATTTGTTTATAAGGGATTATTTTTTTATTACGGTTGAATTTTCACCCGCGACTGGATTTTCAAACAAGTCCAAATTGGCGTGAAAACCACGAACCTGGCAACCCTGCAAATGGCGAGCGCTGCTGCTTGGTGGAGGTTGAATGATACCAAATTTTTGTGGGGGAAAAGGGGGGTTACATTACCAAATGATTAAACATGCTAGTATTTTACCCAAAATTGATCATGAATAAAGAAAATTAACAAGTTATTCATGAAAGATGTTTTTGTAAATTGAAATTATGTGACTTTATTGGGGGGGAAGGGGTTATAGTGATTGGATCAAGTTATTGGGTGGGTCATAACCCCCCTATCCCCCCCGCAAATTACGCGCATGAACGTATATGGATGATGTGAAAATAAAATAGTTATATTCCTGTGCTGTAAGGATATAATGACAAGCATTTTAATTAGATTATTTGTATGCCCCATTTGGGATCTAGCAAACACAAAACACTAAACTAATGTTTCCTGACAGCATACAGGTCATTCTGCATATTTAGTTTCTTTTTAACTTCATTACTTACTTAAGCTATACAACTCTAAATACAGCATGAAGAGTTCAATAGCTAGAAACAGTTGCCATGTAAATGGTTCAGGTGATTTCTGATGAATATTATATTTTTCACGCTTATCTAAATCCTAAAGCTCTCCACTGCATCTCTTATATTCTGTACCAATAAAGTTCCCATATTCAATGTTGCAGGACACTGTAAAGTTCTGAAAGGCAACAGTTACCGTTTCTAAGCTATGTTTGGAAAACTGATATATGATGGAGGAGTTCAGCGAGGGGTGAGTTGTTATGTTCAACAGTATAAGACTAAGTCTGCTTGCTTTTTCACTGTTCAATGGGTACGCAAACATGTAAGATGGGCAAACTTCCGGCAATTTGGAGCCAAGAATATTACTGTATCTCAAAAAAAAAAAAAAAAAAAAAAAAAAAAAAAAAAAAAAAACAATTGTGGACAAACAAAAAGGTAAAAGCTTTTTTTAGGTTTTACAAAAAAGAAAAAAAAAAAAAAAGAAAAAAAACTTTTCACACACTTCACTTCTCACTCTGATCCAACAAAACAAAGACAACATTCTCAAAGCTGTCACTTTGTAACTGACCTAATTTGGAAGTTTTCTGGGCAGGGTAACTCGGACCCAGATATGAAAAACCGATTTGAAGCAATTTAATATTTATGACCATTTGCCTGTGTTCATTATACAAGGGTTAGACAATGAAACTGAAACAGCTGTCATGTTAGTGAGGGAGGTTTCATGGCTAAATTGGACCAGTCTGGTGGTATAAAGAACACGATGAAGCTGGTCGTTTTTCTCACTTTTTTAAGGAACATGGCAGGTTTTTGGGGAAATATTCAAAGCATTTATGAGATTTAACATTGGGGCTGATGTTGACTGATCAGGTAAATTCTGCTCAAGAATGATCGTCATGTAGCTGCCATTGAGTTAAAAAAACAACCAAAAAAGGTCTGAGCGACTTTGACAAGGGCCAAATCATTGCAGCCAGACAACGAATTGGTGCATCTCCAAAACAGCATGGCTTATGGGGTGCTCCTGGGCAGTAGTGGTGAGTAACTACTTACAGGACTTAAAGGATCTGCTGCCTTTGGGTGAGTTACTACAGAAAAACCTCTGAGGTCTTGTGGAGTGCTTGTCTTGGCAGGTCAGGGCTGGAGGCACAGGGAGGATTAACAGTATGTTAAGCATATTCACTTATAATGTAACTTCACACAATCTCATTTATTGGCTGTAGGGTCTGTTGATTTCATAAAGCATGACCCCAAAAGAACATGTTTCTCTTCAGGCACCCTATTTTTTAACACATTATGGCCAATACAATATGTGACACTAACCTGGCCTATGGGTCTGCAGGGAAAGGGAACTGGAGTACAGAATATAAGAGAGTAGCCTGCATCAGCAGAGCTTCAAGTAACACTATGCAATTCTGACAGACTAAACAAAAAGACTTTAACAACGCTGCAATGTCTGTGTGCTCTGATAATGGAAACCAAACTTAAGCATTATCAGAAACACTATCAGACACGATATGAACAATACTCATGGAATTATACATGCAGCTAATTGTTCAATATACTGTTAATTTTCCACAAACTGAATATGCAATATAGTGTTAAAGTGAAGTTAAAGTTACAGTGAAGAACAGAAAAGGTAAATCATATGGTTTCAGCAGCTATGCTGGCTTAAGTTCAGGACTGACCAGGTCATGAAGTGTAATATACTGATATTGGATCAAGTAGATTGATATTCACCCTCATGTTGCCTGGCAACAGTGTTAACTGTTGGACTATATCGACTGGCGGAAGAATAGTTTACTGTGAATGATTAAAACAATAAATTCATTTACGAATCGAACATTGGTGTGTTTTATCATATTTCAAATTGACCACTGTTTTATAGAAGTAATGAGCCACTCCAGACTGTGTGCTACTGCAATTTTATCATCGGGAAGGAAGTTTTAGGCACTTCGCTTCACGTCATGCCATAAACATCCTTCCCCCGCATAAAATTGCAGTAGTGCACAGCCTCTCGTGGCTTATTACTTTATAACACACAAGGGTCATGCTATAACATGATATCGACACTGGTGTGCTGATTTTTAACACTTAATCGGTGGCCTCTTGCCTACAACAACAGCACACCAGTGTCAGTCTTGCACTACTGTAGTAATTCTTGTGTATTATTGCTTAAATATGCTCCAATATTCCTGTATATGCATTCTGCAGACATTAACAGCAGCACTTTTTTTGTTAAAAAGTTCTTCAATATCCACTATCCAACTCATCAAAAATGCAGTTATTATGTCCTGTGTGTCCTTTCTGTACTGGAAGTAAAGCCTGTCTATTTGAGATGGATACAGAGGGGAAATTAAAAAAAAAAACAAAAAAAACAGACAGACCATAACACCAGTAATTGCTTAGTTGTTTCTGGGCCGTTTTGTACAGCACTATTATCTTGTACCTGTAAGTCAGTTGTAAGTCAGCTAATTTGGAGATGATCGTAGAAGCATCCTACATCACTGAACTTGAGTACCAAATCACCATCAGTCCCAGTAAAGCAGGTCTTCATTAGGATGTAGGAGAGTAGACTGCGTCTCAAATTGAAGACTGCAGTAGATGACTGGTATGCACTCTTTAATGCTCAGTCGAGAACATTTGAGAGGGTCGTACTAAGCTGTATCAACATATCCCTGCTTACCGACGATGTAATATTACATTAAAATACATGAAATATATATTTCTTTGCATTATATTACAACATCTGGTTCTTCAACTTCTCACCTGCTCATAGTGGTTTTGAACATTGGGACAAAAAACACAACATGCATTTCACTTAGAGATAAATCTCAAAACAAGCAGCAAATGAAAACGGCTGCTCTACAGGCCTCGCAGAACTTGCAAATAACATACAAAAGATGCTGCAACCAAGCACTATTTTTTTATAATTAATATGTTAATATGCAGAGTTGATAATTTGATAAAGATTTAAATACCTCAAATAAAAGCAAACAGTCTGGACAACAAACTTTAGGTTGACTACAAAGCCAAAACTCTCCAAGTAGAAGAAACATTCTTCAGTGGGAAGTGGAAATTTGCCATTTAAAGCATAAATCACACTTGCATTTATTTACTTACACAGTGCATTTACTTACAGTTTTCATTTGAAAAATTTCACACCTTTCCAGACCATATGACCCATTTGTTAGTCTCTTTAGATCTGAAAATATTTTTGTGAAAGCACAGGAAGAGTCTTTACCATATAAATATAGCCTAGTTAGTTCATGTTAAAATCAAACTACAAAAAGAACCATGAGCCCACAAAGAAATAGATAAAAGATTAAAAGTTTGATTGAAAAATAAAAAGCAGGCCAGTTTCAGAATGGAGCAACTATCAAACCACAAATACAATGGCATGCAAGAGCTTGGGCACATCAGATTTATTTTACTGAAAATAGTTAACTGAGTAAAAGATGAATAAAATCTTTAAAAGGCATACAGTTAGAGAAAACAATTTTAACATTGAATGTATAGTGCATTACTTTATGTTCTCTGCAATTTTAGAGTGAAAAAAGAAATTGTGCATCTCTTTGGGCACCAAAAACTGTGACAAACTGTCTCAAGTCTCAAACCTTAATTTGATTATTAGAACTGGAGCTTGTTCACAATAATCATTAGGAAATGCCAGATTATGCAACTTTCAAAACTTGATTTCAAAGATCTTCTGACATCTCAAACCTGGTGAAGGTCAGGTTTAGATGTGGAAGATCATGAAAACGTTCAGACAGAACTGTTTAAGACTGCTAGAAAGGCAAATCTAAACCAGCAGTTGACTGCAAAAGATGTCAATGAGATTTAATCAGACTCTGGTGGTGCACTGATTTACTGTAAAGCAACACCTACACAGATGTGAGTCAACCTTTACTGTAGCCTCGCCACAAAATTCAAAAAAGGGACATCTAAACAAGACTGATTAATTTTGAAAATACATCACATCTTAAGAATTGAGAAATCTTGAGCCATAATGAAAGGTGCAGAACTTCACAAAAAGAACACCAGCTCTTGAGCATCTTGGACTTGAACCTAGTGTGAACTTTTCACTGTCAGAGAGAAGAATGGATTCAATTCAATAGTTTGAATAGTGTCAATTTAGATGTCCTAAAATTGCCTTTTATCATCACAATTAAGCTGACCACAATTATTTTCCTTACTTAGTGTCTTCCATCAAAAACACATTTTTCCTCAACAAACTGAAGGTAATCATCAGCTATGCTGAAGCAAATCAATGTAACTAAAAAATGTAAACATTTGATGAGTCGTAACATTGATTGTTAGTGCTAAAGCTTTAAAGGGCAGTGGTGAGCAATGTTTGTTCATTGGAGTTCAAACTGTGGTAATTTTAACAATACTCCATATTGACAGACGCAAGACAGATCATCATTTAATTGGCCCACTTTTGGCATGTTATTTAAAATCTGCACACCCTGAACAAAGTAAGACAATGAAATTGTTAATTGCAATCACTTATATGGCAGTTGTCAGCTAAAATGTCATTGCTACAACAGGCCAACCAGGCAGCCCCGTTCCCAGAACAGAAGCTGAATGCTTAATTGTGATAGCACTTCAC